>JABJVR010033860.1:2554-33882 GCA_025773905.1 Chitala chitala
GACAGAGGAAAGGGGAACCGATGAGACAAAGGTAATACGGTCTGAAGATAAGACCTTAAGAAGAAGGTATGTTAGGGATTGTTGTTAAGCTTGTTGCAAGATATGATGACAGTACAAAATTAGCTCATGCTTTCAAAACTGCAGAAATGGTTTGAGCTGACTAGGCCTGTACCCCTTTCTACCTAGAGACAGAGGAAAGGGGAACCGATGAGACAAAGGTAATACGGTCTGAAGATAAGACCTTAAGAAGAAGGTATGTTAGGGTTAGCAGGGAGGAGTTAGGGTTGTGACAGCCGGAACTTGCTGTTGTGTGCGGATTTAAAAGGCGCATCTGGGGGCGGATGGGGGGCTTCAGAGGGAGGTCCACAGCCGAAAACAGTTCTCCTTTTGAAGATGTCCAAGCTAAAAAGTTTTTCATTGAAATTCACCTGTTGGAAAAAAGTGCTTATTATGGTCATGTAGTTCACACACAAATGCACACACACACACACACACACACACACACGGCAAACCTGATAACACCGCAGCAGGAGACGAGCCTGCAGGCACGTTCTGGAGGGTTGTGCCCAGTCTCTTAAACAAGCACAGCTGATGATCAAATGCAAACTGATCGCTTTTTTATATTTACGTGGTTTCACGTGGGGTTTCACGCGGGCCTTCTTGCGCTCCTTCTTGGACCTGTGAGTTGGCACATGGGAATCCTTAACCGGGCGCACAGGGTCTGGGCTCCCCATCAGACCATTTCAGTGCCCTTGAACCCCCCTCCGCAAGTCCTTGCGCGTCTGTTAAAACCTAATCAGGTCTTTAAAAGCTGCTCCGTGACCTTTTACCTGAGTGACTGAAGCTGCGCTGACACATTGTGCTGATGTATGTGATCCCGAGGCTTTTGAAAAGGGAGTTGCCTGAAACGAATCAGTCGTCAGCTTATTTAGAACGTCATTATGCCCAGGCGTTTTCTGCTTCGTTTATTTTCCTGTGCTCTGACAGGTCCTCACAAAAGTGAGCTTGGTCTGTGAACTCAGTACCCCCACCCTGCTTGGCATACACAGCCAAGAGTTCAGTATGCTGCCCCCCCGCCCTGTCTCTCACACACTCTCTGTCTGTCTGTCTGTCTGTCTGTCTCTCTCTGTCTCTGTCAGACTGGAGAGTTTCCCTCCACACTTTCTTACAGCACACGGAAAATGACAAAACCTGCAGAGCTTGTCACATCTCGCACAAAGACGGTACGTCAAAAATCAAAAGGTAAATCGAGCCTTTCACCTTTCGAGAGAAAAACTGTGTACTGAGCTTGACAGGTGTGTATGTTCAGTATTGCGGTTCAGGTGAAGGGTACTGTGCGTGGCTACAGAACCGAGCCTTTTGGAGGATAGACCTAACCCTTACAATTACAAACCTGGGTGCTTACTTTCTGGACTTCCTACTGCCTCGATAACATCAGTTTCCTGCCTTCGCACACAACGACCTTTCACCTATCTGCTGTTTGACCTGGCAGCTAAGCTGTTGGTGTTGGACATGTTCTCCGTGAGTCAGTGTAGCCACATCAGGCCGATGTATTTAACAGCCATCAACAGGCAGTCAGTTAATGAGATCAAAAGTGTGGACTGTCTCATTAAGTCTTCCACATGGGCAGGGCTGAGTGTCGAAGTAGGCCAGAGGTCAAACTATCAGGCTGGGATTGTGCATGAGGGAGGGATCACCCAGACGAAGTGTCACGTGACAGAGGTCGTGACCCCAGCACACATCTGACGGAGGAGGCACGTGTGCGAAGAGATTCCAAGACTGTTCGGGGGTCGAGCCAGCATTGGGGGGGATTACCCCCGCAAAGAGTGGCCTGAAGAGGATCATTGACACACTGGGATCTGGTCTATTGCCTTCCAAACCCAGAACACTGTGCGCACAGTTTGTTAGCCCAACAAAGTACAAGTATCTGAGCTGACTAGCATGTCCTACTAAACTAGAGGCCTTACTTTTTGAGAGGTATCATGACCTTCTTTTCGATAACTCTCTGTACATTATCTCTAACACGTTTGGAGGTACAGGAGAATTGTAGGGGTTGTGTTCCTGCATATCTCCGCTCTGATTCTGTGTGGTTTTACAGGAGACTCCTCAGCACTTCTCAGCCCCGAGTGTCACCACACGGTCACATATACCAAACCCAAAGTCACACTAAGTTGGGAAACCAACTGTTTGCTGTCGCTTTTTACCTGCATTCCTTACCACTGAAAGGACTCCTTTCCTTTTTTTTTCCCCCTAACAATGGCAAATGGGTCTTTTGTACTTTTTATCAAGCAGAAAAAATATCTACAGAACACACTGGGACCCACCTTCCTAATTAGAAGCCATATGAAATGTAGCTGCCTGAAACGTGTTTCTATGAGCACCTGTACGTTTTGCTGAGGAGGACGTAATTTGAGGTATTTACCTGGTGCTGCGAAGGCGCTCAGAACAAAGAACGCAGGTGAGATCCCCTCTCGTTCTTGAGCATAAAGCGGAGCAGGAATGCTGGGGAATCCGTTGTCCACCAGGCCGTTTAATTTCCGGGGGGCGGGGGGGGGGGGGCCCCCCACGATCTTCAGTACAGATGCCCCCTGCCCCACCTTGTTTTAATAACCCCGTGCTGCCCAGGTGCCATTCATCTGTCAGGAGAGATAGTAACCTTCCAAAAATACCTTCGCAGGGTAAAACAATGAGCTCCTTTCAGTAGAACTGCCGGGGCCTGCATGTGCCCCCCCTCCACCCCCGGGGACTCCCCTCTGCCCGACAAACGCTGTGGAAAGAATAACAGTCGACAGAGTCCGCGGCACGCCTGGGCCGCTCGCGCTGACGAGCAGAGCCTGCAATTCGCATTATTCCTGCGCTGCTTCCTGGCCGCATGCGGCTGCCGCTTGGCGCTGGAGCGGGAACTTTGGGTCAACGGACTCATGAACACAAGGCTGGGGTGGCGGTTTAACCCGCGCTAATGACCACGCCAGACAAAATTTTCTACCCCTTTTGTAATGAAAAAAAAGTTAAAACAAAATAAGGGCCAAACAGTAATAATTTAACTGAACGTATTTGGCCTGTAAACGCTAGAATTGCTTTTAATCCAGCTTCTGTATTCAATTACTGGGCGCTCTAACCACAGCGTAACACAATAGCCACTCTGTTCGTTTAACTACAGACCAGTCATCAGCCACCTTTAATTTATTAACTCTCTCTGTCTTTCTCCGCCAAACTCACGCACACTGCTCCTTCTCTTGTTTTTTCAGGTGATCGGCCCTTTTAAAGTGGAACTGTCTCGACGCTGGAGTGCCGGGAAGTTCCCGCACGGGATGGTTGAGTGGAGGGGGGGGGGCACTTTGCTGAACGATGCAGCTTTCAAAGTGCGGACGCCTGTTTTCCTTGTGCCCCGCCAAGGACCTGAGAAAACAGAGGGGCTTTATTAGAGCAGGTGTGGCCTTGCTTTAATTGCCGGAGAGTTCCTGACCAGGCAGGATGTGAAGTTGTGGGCAGGTCAGTGCCAGGCACGGGACAGGCCTCGCTTGCTGGCTTTAATGATTAAATAATTCTACCCGTTCTGTGCTTTGTAGGACTCTGGGCAGACTCTGGTCCACGAGGTTTGTGTTGGATCCATTTAGGACCATGCGGACTGGAGCATTCATTAAGCCAAAGACTGGGTCCTTTGGTACTGTCTGGTACTGTACGTCACGACCCAGACACACTGGCCAGAGACCAGGCCCAGATGTGTATAAATGTCCTCCCCACTTGTATAAATCCATTGATATTCCCAGACGCCCTTGGACAGGGTGTTCCCTCACTTCATTGGCCGCTGTACCAGGGTTGGTTGACTACGGTATCAGGCTGACTTTCACTATTGGCCATGTGGCAGACCAGCATTCCTGATGGGACATGCAGTGCCACCACGCTTTGGGGGTTGGATGGGTTTTAGTCAGCAGCTCAGCATGGCTTACAGAACAGTGTTTACCTGAGAGAGGTGAAGAGCTCTCATAAACTCTTTGACCGCTGCTCACTCCCCTCACGTGGTGAGTGTGAGGAAGTGTTAGGACGTTCATAAGCGTTCTCTCTCCCGGCGCGTAGACAAAGGCATCCAGACAGAAGACCCCAAGTCCCTCAGCGAGGATCGAAACATCTGGAAAAAACCTCTGTCATTCGAACTGACCAACAAGTCAGACGGAGTCTAAGGAAAACACTGGGCCATCGACGGGTCAGAACTTCTGTCATTACTGTGAGCAATACCTTCTCTTCAGCAATAATGACTGAAAAAAATACCGAAAAAAACCAAAGACCCCCCCCTTGCTGTGGAAACTTCATTTCATGTAGAAATGCTCCGCATAAGGAGTCAATATTTGAAGATTTCGAAGATTTCTGTCCAGTCCAGGGGGCTGGGGGGCTGAGAGATCTGATTCCCACAATAACTGGTTTCTTTGAAGGTTCCTGGCTGTTCATCCCGGTGTGGTTTAAAGTCTTTTAGTCCATGTGGTGTGAGTCACAGTGGCAGACGCATGGAGCTGTTGCATAACTAACAGAAAGGGCCTGTACCAGCCCATGAAGATGTGGACGTGGCCAAGCCATTTGAAGCTACATGATTATTTACAGTACTTGGTCGTTGGCAGATTTTAAACAGAAGCGTGAACTGTAGCTACTGTCACAGCACATGCTCCGAGCTTTTATGAGACTCCAAAACAAGAAGTGTGTTCAACATGTTTTCTAGCTGTTTTTTTTTCTTTCTTGCAAAAAAAGCAATTCTCATTGCGGTGGTTAAACTCTTTTCCATTTCACTGTGATATTCCTAAGTGAAACGGAATTCTCCTCTGCACTGCAGAAGTACACTGGGAATTTTGTTGGATTTTGGGAACTTTGGGAATGAGCACCCACGTGGAAGCTGAGAGTCCATCAACGTGCTCGAACGTAGGAGAAGCGGACACGTGCGTTTGGACACGTGTGGCACAGAAGGCACGCCCTGTGGTAGTAGCGAACGTGATGCTCTGAGGGAGACGGACCTCAAAAGCTCACTCGTGGCTTTGTGTGTAAGCTTTGTGTTTATGTGTTTCTGCGTGACTGCCAGCCCCTGTCTTTGCTGAAACCCTGAGCACATGAGAGGACCGAGTGCAGCACTGGGGGTTTAACAGCATTCGCTGTCAAACACGCTTAAAGGGGCATGCCTGCAGTCACAAAACCTACACTTTTTACAACAATATATACATATGTGTTCTCTTTTCATAGAAGCCCTTTTACAAGGAGGTCTAGACATTACCTCATTTCCCATGATGCTAAGGACACTTCAATGAACAGGCATGCCAAAATTTTGAGTGGGCTTTAAACAAGTCTCAAGGCTAGAAGCGCTTTAGTGTTGGTTGCTTTATCGATACCAAGCAAGTGACTAAGTCACTAGTAATGTAAATGTTTGCATCTCAGGGTACGGTTTCTGCTCTGTGACATGGAGGCTGTGTCCCTGGATCACAAACTGCCTTGTGTGAAGGGTACGAAATGTAACCGATCATTGTGTTACGTCTGCTGTTCAAACAAACACACACGTGGGAGCGTGAGACCTTCTGCTGACTAAAACACATGTGGAAGTCCAGTCAAGTGTGGCTTAGGATAAATGGGCCAAAAAAAAACACATTTAAATCAATTATAGGCATACGTTTATTTTTCATTTGCTAAGCAAGTTACCTCAAAGGTACAACATCTCTTTCTCTTACATTTAATCTTCAGCTATCTGATCACAAACCCTGGATAATAGTCTCTGCTTCACTGCAAATGGAAAACATTCTTATGTCTGACTCTCTGTGAGCTTTAACAGTCTGTATGAGCATTTGACTGCGTAAACCCTGGACTGAGAGGCCAATGAAAAAACAGACCAGGTAGAGCAGGTGTGAAAGAAATCTGGGTAACCCTATCACTAAAGCCCTTTGAAAGGGGGGAGGCACAGTTGACCCTGATTGACCGCTTCCGGCCCAAGTGTTGACCCAGGTATGAGCAGGCCACTGGGACAATTAGGAGGTGGGGCTTGTTTACGTTCGTACAGGACAAAGGTCAACGTTCTTAAGCTCGACATGCTGCATAAGCCTGAGGTCATAAAAGGGGTAATGTTTGATCTTAGAGGAGAAAAAACAGTAAGAAAACAAAGCATAGGGTGTAGGACATAAAGTCTAACACTGCAGTAACGTGAACACACACAAGAGCTTAGAGCCGAGCACGTGAACGGTGCGGTTGCCGGGCACGCACAGAGATGTATTCAGGGAGGACACATGGCCATTCCAATGTACCCAGGATGACAACAAAGCTGAAGATCTTTGCACCTGCTCCCAATCACAACACCAGCCCATTGCTGCTGAGTGGGAACACAACACAAATTTCCCCCGGAACAAGTACGGTAAATATTTAATTCTGACACCACAGATAAGAAGGTGCCGTTCTGCCAGCCCCTACCAAATCATTTCGCCACGACAACGGGTGGCAGAGGCGGCCCGTTGCCATATCAACGTAATAATGAGCGGCAAAAATATTTACTTTCCCAAAAACCTTGTTCAAGGGCATCTATCAAGTCTCCTGAAAAAGCCTTTGAGATAAGCGCTACTTAAGTACGAGCAAAGTGGGTCCAAAGAAGCAGGAGGTTGCGTGCAGACAGTGTTATGGTACACTGTCTGTTGTAAATCATTCTGCTTTACTGTGTAAATACATAGAAGGTTCATACCATGTTAATTGTAGTGAACGTTTACGGTAATAACTGAGAGAAAACGCTGGCATTCATTTTTTTTTCAGTGTGTTGATTGCGTTCGTCAGTCAGCTGGTGTCGGCACTAGAAGGGGAGCAGAGTTAGCAACGTGACCTGGAAGAGTGTGCTCCTCATGCCTTGTAATTATCGAGGAGCGGGGTGTTAAGCGACGAGGAGCAATGAGCCCGAGGAGACAAAAACAGAAGCAAAACAGGGTGAAATGTCAGGCAATGGTTCGTCCCATCATTGGTGAACATGCATCATACACAGCTGGGAGGTTTCCTACTGTGTAGACAAACATGACGTCCCTGCTTACACACCTGTGTGCCTTCCTAACAATGTTCAAGCCTACACGACCAAATGTTAGGACCTTCCCAGAATCCTAATGATATTTGGGTCAGGTGGACCTTCACGGGGCTGGAATGCCTGTAAACATCTAGACATTAAACCATTCCTCTTGGTTTAGGGACTTTAAAATACAGGAAATCTTTTTATGTGTATAATTTATAGGTCTAGTAAGACAACACCTGCATGTGCTGGAGTTAAGGCTTAGCCAGACTATGGTTAAAAATAACTCAACTGATTTACAGAGGCAAGTTTAGCACAGTCTTTTTCCAAAGCAGCTCTTGGTGTGCACAGGATGTTTTCTTTGTCACCAGGGCCTTCAGAACCAGAGGCCACGACAAAGGGAGAGGGTGGTTTTTGGCAAGGCTGAAACCTGGCCAGACGCAGAGGTCCCCGTGACCGCATAGCTACGACAACACGGACGAAGACCAGGAGGGCAAATGGACAGAGCCGCGGTTCTGAGCACGCCACTGTTGACTGCGCATAATATAATTTACCACTCTTGCCACCCAAAGAAAACACAGGGGAACAAAGTCCCCCAAGAGATGTCTAAAGACCATAAACACGGTATACCATTTTTCATTAATTCCTTCGAGTATGTTTTCGCCGACACCTGCCACACAAACACGAGGGCACGCACATACACGTCTGGCAGCACATGTTGAGCACGCCAGGCTAAGCGGCAGACATTCCGCAAACTAACATTAAAAGTTTCGGTGTGGCCAGCCTGCTGAGGAGCACAGGGTCTCTGAGCGATGCTGTAACTTGACTGTGTGTGGGTGTGCGTGCGTGCTTGTGTGTGTGTCGTAGTAACCTACAGAACGAACAGATACTGCGGCCTTTAATTAACAGGGGTAGGCTGCGGGGGTTTGTGTGATATACAGCTGAGAAGTGAAAACGTGTTTTTCTTTGAGTCTGCAGTAAAAAGCTCAAAGAGAGCAGAAGCACTCTCCCAGCCTCACCCCACCTGTCTCCCCATAGCCGTGAGGCTAGTGTGAGGAAACACCAAATCCAGACAGGCTGAAGGAAGGACAGAGGTTGGGGAAGAGAAGAACAGAAGTCAGGCCATGTGTCTGCATGACCACCATGGAAGTGTGGTGTGTGCAAAGCTTCTGTCAGAGGAGAGGTTCATGCACACGTGTGTGTGTGTGTGTGTGCGTGCGTGCGTGCGTGCGTGCGTGCGTGCGTGTGTGTGGCAGTCCTGCAGAGGGTCCAGTTCTGTGAGGATGATTCCCCAGAAATTACCTTAAGAGGACAGCAACAACTAATTCCCTAACCCCATCCTTATCCATTACCCATAATCCTGTGGGCTGACATCCTCATGCAGGTACTTCAGTGACCTGAAACTAGTAGCCGGAAGCATGTCACCTCTGCTTCATTTTCCAGAGTTTGTTTTTTGCTTCATCTCATTCAGGAAACAAGAAAAAAAAATCCTTAAGCTCCCCCGCCCCAAACACCCTGCAATGATAGCAGGCAGAGGCTCACCTGGCATAAACATTGCTTTGTACATCTGTTTCTCATTGGGGGGGATGGTGACCTTGACCAAAAGTGATTCCTGGGCTCGGAACAGCCCTGAGCAGCAGACCATCACAGCACAGACCTCCACAGCACCTTCTCCATAAGATTCTGCAGGTTTTGTTCAGCATTCACTGAATATACAGCCAGAGAATTTGTCAAAACTGCCAGGTTAAAGGTCACCTTGCCACATGAAATTATTGCTCAGGAGGATTACGAACACCAAGAGCCTTTGATGTGGCAACAGAGGGCTGAAGCACAGCTGTTTTTAACAATCTTATTATAATTCATAACATTAGATTTCACAAAGTCAGATTCCTCATTGCACTCAACTGCATTCCAACGTAATGAGACAATTAACTTTCCATGTCTCTCTAGGTTCTGCTTCGCACAGATGAAACGCTCAGTTATCTCTTATTTCAAAGTACAGAGTCCAAGACTCACCCAGCTTCCTGCGTTCCTGTTCTCTCAGCATGCTTGACCATCATATTCTGTGCATTAGCGCGCACTGATAACGAAGTGAGGTTTAATTCGATCTGTATGACTTTAGACCAGACCTGGGCATCGCACGGCCCGCGGGCCACATCCGGCCCTTTGCCTGTCCCTGACCGGCCTGTGCTAAGTCATTGCGAAATTAGGAACTGAACAAAAATAGCACACTTTACGCAACCTCGCTGCTTTTATTTTGAAGGTGACAGCTTTTTTTTTTTTCCTTTTCAATTTAAGGTTGATGCAGACTACAGAGTTTTTAACAAGACATGGACATCGGATTATTTATTTACTGAAGTCAAAGGTAAAGCCGTGTTCTGAGCGTGTGGAGATCAGGTTGCTGCGTTTAAGGAATACAATTTGAATCACCATTACAATACGGTGATTAGACTACAAGCAGAATACCAGCAGCACTTTGTATGAAGTTAATTTAATGCTGGTCTTTGAAATACTGCAAAATGCATATTTTGTTCAAAACTGTTCTTGTCATTGATAATTAAATGATTTGACGTTGTCTTTTATGCCATGCCTGTTTCATATTTTCATTGCCCAATCCTAATATCTACTCTTACTGTAGAAGTTTATCCAAAGTATACAATTTAAAGCATTTTTATAAAATTATTAAATTAATATTAAGCAGAACTGAGTCCCAGTCTCTTATGTGGCCCCTTGGAAAAATTAATTTCCCACCCCTAATTTAGAGTAACGAGTGCAACAATGCTGAAAATTGTGGCTCCCCCTAGTGCCCAATTAGTGACACTGTATACAAAAAGCAGCACCTCACCATCCTCCAAGACAGTGCAATTTCTCAGGCTCAGACTAATTGCCACGTGCAAAAAGACGCAATAAAACTCTGACACGTGTGCTCCTCAGGGTGCAAGAATAATGACAGAGTACGTTGCAGCTAGATCATTTACACAGAAAAACAGTGCAAGGGAGGTTTGTGCAAATGTTTGGGTACATATCCACATATCCTGTTGTTACATTTATTCATTTGGCAGACTTTTTGCCCAAAGTGACTTACATTTCATATACGGGTTACAATGACCTAACCCTGGGTGTCTTGCTCAAGGACACACCTGGTGGCTGTGCTTCTGCATTCCAGCCTGATGTCCTTGTTATACACATTCATCTTAAATCAGATGGATTATTTATAAAGCAGATATTAGCTACCTTGAATATCTGAAAATTAAAAAGGAAATACAGGTATATCCAACACTTACGAACAATAAAGACGACATGGATTATAAGCACTTTGAGGCACATTGTTGTAAAAGGCGCTATATAAAAAATTAATTTAATTCAATATGAAATAAATATATACTGCAAATGTATTAAAACCCAGAGAGGTCTGAATATTTTATAAGACACATCTGAAATTCAACAAAGCCTACCTGCGTTTCTTATGTGAGGATGATTGACAGCTCCCCAAATGATCAACAGTGAGTATAAGGCTATCATATGTCCTCATTATATCATACTAACGTTTATAAATGAGCACATTTTTGAGGGGAATTTTTTTACTCACCATTAAATGCATTTATTACCATACTTTATGCATTCAGTAGGATTTAACAACTCATACACAGCATGAAAATGTACATATTTACAGCAGACATCATTAAATAAAACAAAACATTCATTAAGAGTGATACTGAAAAATAACACTCATAAAAACAAATGCAGGAAATGGAGGGGGGGTTAATTGGACTTTGTAATATATTTTGGTGAGGAAGATTAAGATAATCCAACACAGATGGGCTGGCCTTACAAATAACATCTGAAGCAGTTTGACTACCCAAACAGAAACACCAGTTTAAATGTCTATTTTAACATTTATATATATATATATTTAATTAATTTTCCATCTTACACTATGCAGGCTTCAGGGGGGCACATGGGTTGGTATACTATGGACAGGCTGCCAAGTGATCACAGTCATAATGTTTCAAAGAAATTCATTACATAATATTCATCACGTGTGACGCCTTACAAAGTTCACCCGAATCCGGAGCATACCTACGTTTGGTATGTGGAAACAGACGCGTACCTAAAATTACCTCCTGCACCAAATATTTACATCATTCCACTGCAGTTAAAAAGATGGATTTTATAACGATTATCTTCAGTGGGCACAACAAAGAGAGTTTCTCCCTGTTCCAGAAGGATTTATTATTTAATAACATTTAATGTTATTAAATAATAAATGTCCAGGGGAGGCTTGTGTCTTACCGAATAAACTTTGTGGTATGGTGAAGGCAAACAAAGCCGTGGAAGCTGTTAATTTCTTCACAAAGCTGGCCAGAGCTCAGCCAAGCACAGGGCACGTCTGGCAAGTATCTGTGCTATGTGAACGGTGATTGATGTGTTCTCAATTCCTTTTGTTGTGAGTGCTGCAGAGTGGTTTTTCTTTTTTTTTTTTTTTGAGAGCCTTTTCTCATAGCAACAGGTGTGCTGATAGACTAATGATGACAGCTCGTTTCCAACACGGACCCAGCTGCCAGGAGTCCCTCACCTTCCTTGTCAACCCACATCCCTCCTCCGCTTGTACTCAACTGCAGAGCTGCAGGTCAGATGTGCACAGTTATTAGGGAGCATTGCATGATGGGATTGATGCATTCCCCTACCAGGTCCTTCTTTCCCCTTATTTTATTGGTTTGTGCTCCTATGTGTGCACATTTCTGTGTGTGCGTGTGTTTGCGTGTGTGTTTGCGTGTGCACGTTCTGTAGTCTGCTGGGGGTTCTTTAAGTCTAAAAGCCGAGTTAATTTGCTGGATCAGCAGTAGGAGAGGTACTTGATAATCCGATTGGGTGCACTGAGTTTGGACACGACTTCCAGAGCCCTCGTACCCAGTGCCGTCCTCAGAGTGACCCTGCTCAACTGCTGCAGAGTCAGCGGCGTGCCTAAAACACAGATGGGGGGGGGGCAGCCAAGTCATACTGGGACACTACCTACACACAAGCCTGCCACCATGACTGGAAAACAAGCACATGAACTGGACCACATAACCCCTGATCACATGTGTATTTTATCGCCATCTAGTGGTTCATTAAGATCCAAACACTAGCAGTGCTAACAGTTCAGTCACTTCACATTCACATTTCTCAACATAATAACGTACTTTCATAGAACTGCAGGCAGTGTGCGGCTTGGCAGTCTGGTCTGGTGAGGTCAATGGGCTTTTTCCCCAGATTGTTCTTAGCGTACACGTTCCCCCCGAATTCAACAAGCATCTCAATGAGGTCCACGTTCTTCGCCTTGGCAGCGTGGTGCAGCGCCGTCTCATGAATCCGGGCGGCGTTCACTCTGGCACCTTGTGAGGAAAATAATCACAGGAAGGCCATGTGGCATGGAAGCTGTGTACCAGGACGTGAGGTTCTGCGCCCGGGTGCGCGGCCGTCCCACTCTTACCTGCGTTCAGCAGCACCTTGGCACAGACCACCTGCTCGTGGGCACATGCCACATGCAAAGGGGTTCCAAAGTACAAGTCGTAAGCCTCCAAGTGGGCACCTTCTTCAATCATGAGCTGCACACAGTCTGAGTTACCTAAACACACACACACACACACACACACACACACACACACACACACACACACACTCAACAATGGGATCATATTTCATGCATCTTCCACTACAGGACAAAAACTCTGAATTGAAGCTTAATGGAAAAATTGCTGGTTAGTTTACTGGTTAATATGGTTTCCTGTGTCTTACTAGTTTCATTTCCATTTTTGGTTTTCAGCACAGGTCACAACACCATGCTGCATAGAAACAAAAACTTCCAGCTCAGTGTGCAAATAATATGTTTCCTGAACATAAATGATATGTGTTTTTACTGATACAGATTAAATAGATTATGATTTTCTAAACTCCACAGGGGTAGAAGACAGGTAAATCTCAATCAACAGCCCAGTACAAAGAAGTCAAAACAATACCTGCCAAGACACTGGTCTACTAATAAGGTACGACATACAATTAATGTCATTACCCATCTTAAAATCCTACACTTCACCGTTTTAATATTTCAGCATAATAAGGGTGATGCTGCCCAGATGCAAACCGAGGACTTCACAGCCTGCTCAGAGCTACCACACAAAAGGATTTGCCTGCTGAGCTAAAGACTAGAGTCCCTTGCTTGGGGGACTAATCAGACTCTTGTCCTGCCTACCCAGGGATTTCTACCGTAGCCGTTCTCTATTACATCAACACCACAGTTTACCACAAGGGGGCACAGTAGGGTATTTGTGGGACATTCTGGACCTGAATACTTCAGGTGAGACTGAGTGCTACCTCCCATGCAGGCCTCGTGCAGGGGCGACGCTGTACGAGAGGTCAGAGCGGGGTTGACTGCAGCTCCGTGTTCCAGCAGCAGCTTCACACACTCCAGGCTGCCCGCGGCACACGCGTCGCACAGCGGCGTGCTGCCGTCGATATTCCGCGCATCCACCTGTGTCACAGTGACACAGAATCACCGCTTAAATGAGACACGCAGGATTATCTTGCAGAACTATCCAAGGTTTGCATTAAAGAGCCCACATGATCTCATTAAAATGCCCAGGAGCCTGACGCTGTCCCACACACCTGCGCGCCTGCCTCCAGCAGCAGCTTCACACACTGCACCTGTCCCTGTATGCAGGCCTCGTGCAGTGGGGTGATGGAGTCCACAGCCACAATATTGACCGACGCGCCGCTCTGGATCAGCCGCTGCAGCTCCGAGACGCAGCCCTGCGATGCAGCCTTGTGGACATCTGTTCTCTCTGCCCAGTATCCTGCAAGCGATGCAGCAGGGGTGTGGTGGGGCGGAGAAGGGGTAAACGCACCTGCTTACCTGTCCGTATCACTATCGAAACACAGACATGGGCTGACCCACAATGTCCCAACATGTTCAGCGCACAGGTACAAATCAACATCACTAACTCTTTGTACACGTATTTTATTTGGCCGATGTTCAGATGAGAAGTGAAGCTGATATATAAAACATTATTTATTAACGCATTTATTATTAAACGGGAAAGATCTGCCATATTTTAACTCCCGACAGATTGTATACTGGCTGAAATCAGAGGTCAACATAAACGGTATGGGATTTCTGGACATTCCACAAGCATCAGAGGCAGCAGGATAATTTACGATCGTACATCATAGTGAGCACTAAATCCTAAAATAACCGCAATCCCGATTACGACACCCCCGTGGTCGACACAAGAATTGCATTAGCCCCAAGCGCGCTCTGGTTGTGTTGTCTCTTTTGCCACGAGGGCGACCACTACACAATGGGCATAGAACACTTGGGTTCGAAACCCCCCCAGGCTCAGTAAATACATATGCTACATTTAAATACGGCCCATGACCTTGGCGTGTATAGAGGTGGCACAATTAATAAATCACAGCAAATGATATAATCGAGAATAAAGCAACGGTTTGGTCACTTGTTTGTACAAATTGGTTGCAGACCGACATCTTTAATTGCAAATGTGAAATATCCTAATTTAGGTTGACTTACGAGGACAGGTGTTTGCAGTGTTTACGTCGTAGTGCTGATATCAGTCCATTCGCATACAGCAACACGAAAGCTGAATGGAACTTACCGATATCGCCAAAAAAGTACGGTTTAGAAGGTGTAAATTCCATTTCCATTCTATATCCTTTATGTTAACGAGCATTAAACAACATGACAACCTCACTAAAACCAATACAATATAAATATGCACCGCAGTTGATAACCACGTCACTCTTGTTTTGACACATGGCATATCGTTGCAAATAATTCTGGGAGTTGTAGGTTTCCTGCAAAAACCAAACGACGTCTTCTCGTTCTTTGCCAGTAGAAAACCACGCGTTATTTAAACGTAACGACCTACATTAACTTGTGTTTATTCATGTTGAACTGTATTGCATTTTCTCAAGAGCAAAATCACATGCTATTGCATATTCACAGCCTTTCTTTTAATTAATTTATTTAAAAAATAAACAATATATAAAACATTTTCTCCAAAAATTTAAAATCAACCTTTGTTTTTATAGCACATAACAGCAGCTATAGAGTTGAACCTCAGTGCTCAACAAAGAACAAGAGCAGTAATACAACACACAAACAGCACACAAGTTAACATTACAGATTTAAGAGTTACAGGAAACTCTACAGGATAGGACCTTCAACTAAATACCAAAAGCTTGAATGAATAAATACATTTTCAACCTAGATTTAAAGACAGAGAACTTATTTACAGTACAAAGACCAACAGGTAAGGCGTTCCACAGTCTGGGTACAGCCACAGCAAATGCACAGTCACCTCAGTATTTCTACCTCAGAACTTCCAACAAACATTGCTCAGATGACCCAAGACAGCAGACAGAACTGTACTTGTGTATGAGGTCAGCAAGGTCAAAATCATTCCAATAGCCAAGAACAGCCGTTTCAGTAACTGTTAAAATCTGAAGTATTCCACCAATACCAGTCACTAGCAGAATTCCATAGTGTGGGTTGTAGCTACATTTCCCACTGGTTTACTGCACCGTCATCCAAGACAAATACTTTATTTGTAGCACAGGTAGTCGATGAGGAGCTGTGATATCTCAAGTTTTGGCACCACCTCAAGCCCCTTGGCACCCAGCTTCCTCCGCAGACAAATCCTGCTCAGTTGCTGTAGACTAAGGGGCGTGTCTGGGAAAAAACACAGGAAAGTATTCAAATTCTTGGCATATTTCTACTGCCATATCAAAAAAATTAAGTAATATTAACTGCACTTTAAATTCTTTACACATTTGTAATTTTACTAAAATATATCCATGTTTACTGAATCACAGACACATGGTAATGAGGGATGCATTTTGGCACCATACTTTCATAAAAACACAGGCAACGTGAGGCAGGAGACTCAGGCTTTGTGTGGTCCACGGGTTTCCTGCCCAGGTTATCCCTGGCGAACACGTTTCCCCCAAACTCCACCAGCATGTCTATCAAACCCACGTTCTCCACTTTAGCCGCGTGGTGTAGAGCTGTCTCGTGGAACCTGGCAGCATTTACGTTGGCGCCTGACAAAAGGAAACATTACGTTAAAACCTTTCAAAAACAGTCAGTTGTGACTCCAACAGCATTCACAGCCAGTCAGGCCCAGTTTACTTTCTTGCTAACACAGGTGACGTTCTGATCTCGCACCCACAAACTGGTATAAATTTATGAGGTTACATCATATCACCCGCATGTAGCACACACACTGCATCATCTCACCCGCATGTAGCATACACACTGCATCATCTCACCCGCATGTAGCCCACACACTGCATCATCTCACCCGCATGTAGCACACACACTACAACATGTCACCTCCATGTAGCACACACACTACATCATGTCACCTCCATGTAGCACACACACTACATCATCTCACCTGCGTCTAAGAGAACTTTGGCACAGTCCATCTTTTCTTTAGCACAGGCTGCATGCAGTGGAGTCCCAAAATAAATGTCAAAAGCCTCCAGGTTGGCCCCGTTTGCAATCATGAGCCGGACGCAGTCAGAGCTACCTGCCGCACAGGTGCAATAACGTTATTCACCCGTGAATAACACATGCAGAGCTTTTGAAGACGTGGAGCTATTTTTTTACCTTGTATGCAAGCCTCGTGCAAGGGTGAAGCAGTGAGGGCAGTAAGGGAGGGGTTGACAGAGGCTCCGTGCTCCAGAAGCATCTTTGCACAGTCGACGCTGCCTGCAGCACAGGCATTGCACAATGGTGTGCTGCCATGGATGGTCCTGATGTCAACCTGGTGGCCAAACCCAACATTCATCCAAAGCACCTATGTTTATATGGCACCTTGTAATAATGTGCTGGCAATTCCTGGGTCCTGCCTCCCAGACCAGGCAGTGATTTCCTTACCTGTGCCCCAGCATCAAGCAACAGCTGCACGCACTGGTGCTGTCCCTGCATGCAGGCGTCATGCAGCGGGGTGATGTTGTCCACGGTAACCGTGTTAACGCAGTTGCCACCATCTATCAACTGCTTCAGCAGCAGGGAATGGCCCAGTGAGGCAGCTTTGTGCAAAGCGGTCCGATCCGTACAGAACCCTTAATGGAACAAATGACCACAACGGGCCAAGACTTAGGATCCAGGCATGGAGCCATTGCAGAGAACACAACATTATGCATTTCCTTGCTGGTCCAGTTTACTCACGTATGTAAGTGCTTTTTAAAGCCTAGGAAATAATTTAAATCTGAATCGTGTAATATGACGGGTGTTTTATATTAGGCCACGCACATTATGTATGTGTTTGAAGATAAGGTTGTTGATACGTTTCCAGTTTCAAATCTGTTTTAAAAATTAATGCAGAAGGTAACGGGTTGTAGTGGAACGACTACATGTCTCCACTTTTTCTGGTTTAATAAACGCACTTAAGTCGATACTTCAGATGTCAATAGCATGGTTTGTAATGTGTCGGTTGGACACGTGGTATTAAATACAAGAGATGTAAAGTGTCAATATAACAGTGTTTGTCTTATAGCAGTAAATCCCACAGAACTATAACACTGATCGTACCGGTTCCCTTCAAAACACTTACCAAGAGCTTCAAAAAATGCTGAACTAGTGGTCTCGCTGTCCATTTCCATATTATGTCGCCATAATTACCTTTCCAATATCAATTTCCCGTAACTAAAATGCACACTCACATCGAATATTTGTTGACACCGTGTTGAACGTAACTAAATGTTCAGAAACAGGTGTGAAGGATCATGGGAGTTGTAGTTCTGATTGAGCACTTTTAAAAAGAAGGCGTTTGTAATTTAACCCGGTTTTGGCCATTATACGTGTACATGTGGATTAAGATGTTGTAATCCGTTATATTCTAAATAAAATACCGAGTCCCCTGTCGGAAATGGTGGCCTATTTATCAGAGATTAGTCTTCATTCAAGAGAGAGTACAGTGAAAAAGGTCGTTCATCATGCTAGAAACAAACCCCGAAAACCGTACCAATCTTTTTAACACAAAGGATACGTTTTTTGAGAATTTAACTGTAATTTTTTTACGTGACAAATGTGAATCACAAACTGATCCGATAAGTTTGTAACTTTATTTTTTATGTACTTGGCCTAATAATACGAACAAGGTAAAACGGGAAAGAGGACTTCACGTCTGGTTTGCAGCCAGAGTTAAAAAGCAACTGGAATATGTTAAAACCGAGTAGTTTGTGGTCTACATGAACAGTTATGGACATAGCTTTTATTAAGTGTTTATTAACTTAAGGAACAACTTAATGTTAATCAGACCAAACAATACAGCATATTATTTAAACTACAGTATAAAAATCTTATGTTTTACAGACTAGTTTGACGGTCCCGTATCTTTAATATTTGTCACCCGTTAGATATAACTGCTCACACTCTTGATAAGATAGTTAAAAGGAGCAAGACATCACACTATCATAACTTTGTACACCTGTTAAACATATCTTTGAGAAACTTACTAGAATACCCCTTACATTGCACATCAGAGATGCCAGTAAAACTGGGGCATTTTATCCAGACAACATGTTCCTGGACTAAGTATTCACTAATCATTTGGGAAAATCAAATACTTTATTAACCCCTCAGGGCCTTCTGCACTGCATTAACTTACATAATGAACATCTGTAAGCACAGATCTGCTTCCTAAGATTCAAGCACCTTGGACATGCAATAACCACAGACAATAATTTAAATCACTTGTGATAAACTGAACTTTCAAACCATACAAGTTATGCTGCTCTGTCAGTGTTGAGATCCTGTGTGTTCAGCTAATCAGGTGGCTGAGTGGGAACAGATGGGGACTGACTATACCCAAGACAAACTATCTAAGAAATAAAAGAAAGCCTGTCTGCTGCTGAACAAGGATGCATGCAGTCAGTAGCAGGAGCTGATTGGTCCTCCAGCCATGGTATCCAAGACGACGTTTTACACAGGGTGCAGAGTCAGCAGCACAGAGTTACCTCACCCAAGTCCACAGTCTTGCTCCTGCTGATGACATCAACATGCCTACAACTGACTTATTCACTGTGTGATTGCATCCTTCTCGCCTAGACCTAGTAAAATAAACGGCCTTAACAAACAGTTAATGAAAGTCTGTCAGTGGTAGGAGAGGTAACTAATGATACGACTGGGCAGGTCGAGTTTTGACACAATGTCCAATGCCCTTGGTCCCAACATCACTCGCAGGGTTACTCTGCTCAGATGCTGCAAACTCAGAGGAGTGGCTGCAGAAAATAAAAGGGGCAGAGGATTATGGGATACCAAGATGTATCACGTGAAGTACATCAGTATGGAAAAGTTTATGACACAGCATTTCAATTGTTACCTAATACTTCTCCAACATCCATCCATCCATCCATCCATTATCTTAATCGCTTATTCCTGGTGAGGGCCGCGGGGAAGCCTGGAGCCCATCCCAGAGCACATAGGGCGCAGGGCAGGGGACACCCAGGGCGGGGCGCCAACCCACCACAGGGCGCACACACGCACACGCACGCGCACGCGCACACACACACACACACACACACACTACGGGCAATGTGGACACTCTAATCAACTTAACCCGCATGTCTTTGGAATTGTGGGAGGAAACCGGAGCACCCGGAGAAAACTTCTCCAACATTTAATTAAATATTTTGTGTCAGCTGAACATGCTTAAGAGTTCGATAGTGATAGGCATCATACTTTCATAAAACCTTAAGCAGACGGCTGTGGGGGAGCCGGGCCTTGTGTAATCGATGGGTTTTTTCTCCAGATTATCCCTGGCGTACACGTTCCCCCCGAATTCAACAAGCATCTCAATCAGGTCCACGTTCTTCACCTTGGCAGCGTGGTGCAGCGCCGTCTCGTGCAACTTGGCTGCATTCACGTTGGCACCTGGAAAAATGCAGCCTGCTGTTTACACTCCTGCCTGCAGCTGAGCAGGCCAAAACACATAAACAGCAGGAGGTGCTGAGCCACGCCGTCTCACCTGCGTTGAGTAACACCTTGGCACAGTCCACCTGCTGCCTCGCGCACGCCACATGCAGCGGCGTCCCAAAGTGGCAGTCGTGTGCCTCCATACGTGCACCCCCAGCGATCATGAGACGCACACAGTCTGAATTCCCTGCAGACATGCATGCCATTAACACACAAATACAATATTTACCTTCCCTGTACACAGGTACACAAAACTCACATTGCCTATAGGGACAAAAGAGAATTAGCGTTCCCTGCAGACACGTTACACACGTAATGTGTTTACTTTGTATGTCAACACAGATGCTTCTTGCATTCCCCGGTGACAGTTGTCATAATACCGTCGCTCTTTGGCTTTCTCTCCGTTTGTGCGCTGCCAACCTCTGACATTAGGATTAGCATATGCCCTTTTGATGAAAACGGGACGTTTGGGAAATTACAAACTGACCACAGGACTGCTCCCACCTACCTCCCATGCAGGCTTCGTGCAGGGGTGAGAAAGTGAAGAGGGCGGGGTTGACAGTTGCTCCATATTCCAGCAGCAGCTTCACACACTCCAGGCTGCCCGCGGCACACGCGTCGCACAGCGGCGTGCTGCCGTCGATATTCCGCGCGTCCACCTGTGTCAAAGCGAGACAGAATCACATTTTAAATGAGACAGGCAGGATTATTTCGCAGAACTATCCGAGGTTTGCATTTAATGTTTACGCTGTCCCACACACCTGCGCGCCTGCCTCCAGCAGCAGCTTCACGCACTGCGCCTGTCCCTGTATGCAGGCCTCGTGCAGTGGGGTGATGGAGTCCACGGCCACAACATTGACCGACGCGCCGCTCTGGATCAGCCGCTGCAGCTCCGAGACGCGGCCCCGAAAGGCCGCCTCGTGCACCGCCGATCGGTCGGTCCAAAAGCCGAGACCGTGAGCTGTAGCCATATGAAAATCTTAATGAAGGAAGACCGAGACACCAACACACAAAGCTGTTCAAAAACAAAAACACACAGTTTGACATTCCTTATTGTCAGTCTGAAATAATAATGCGCAAGGAAATGTTGAAATTAACAGAAATCATTCATTCAATATATTTGGCACTAATTTTATTGCACAGAAAGAAAGTTCCTACTTTTATACATATGAACTAAATATCAAAGCTCACACGCTTTTATACGATATTTTTACTAAGCTTTGAACGGTGAGGTTAGAATTAAAAAATAGGAACAAAATATACCTATATATTTTTATTTACTGCCAGCATGGTTAGAGTACCTGACTATAATTGTAACCGGTATTTCCGTGTCAAGCCTTGCCTCCCCATACGTTTTTTTTATTTGTCAAAATTAGAGCAATTTGTTTAGTGCCTCATATTTACTATACATGCGATTATGTTAATTATGACTGTTTTATTGCAGAACTCCATGTTTCGTTTACAGATCAAGTTCGTATAATTAATTGACTTCACCGGAGGCACCAAAACGTTGCGGTATTTACTGCAGCTGAACTTCAACTCACCGATATCTCCAAATAACGACGGTCTACCACGAGTGATCTCCATTTTCAGCACAAGATAATTATGCCAGACAAAGGTGGTGAAGGAAAAATTAAGACATGACATAAAATATACATTATTTTTCCACTACAGTGTATAACATATCCAAAAAAAAAAACGTTCATGCTTCAGAGAATCACGTGATCATCTTTGCAAAAGAATTGTGGGAAATGAAGTCTGACGAATTAGCCTTTTCTCGACAGACCGTGTTTATCCTACTTTACGGAGTGACGCTATAGGGTAGCGCTCATGCTTTAATTTCAAGTATGATCTGAAAACTGTATTTTAACAGTGTTTGACACCTCAGTGTTAACAGACGTTTCACTGTATTGATAATATGTGTTTCGGTTTTCTCGGCAGGCTTTAGGCAGCTGCTCAATGTAAAATGTATTAATACTTGTAATCGTTTGTGAAAAATTTCGTGTGACACTATATTTCAAGTAGCCCAATTAATACTGAAAGCTTCATAAGAAAATTTATTATGATACCGGATTTGATATGGTGCTAGTTATAATCTTTGAAACATCGTTACTTTTGCGCACTGGGATGATGGTTTATTTGTAATAATAATCAGCTTTTATTGTCATTGCGTACAACGAAATTTGTTGTCTGCGTTTGACCAACCCCCCTAGGGGGAACACTAGGCAGCTACCCGCCGCACGTGGGGAGCCAGGGTTGAACGTCTTGCTCAAGGACATCTCTGGCAACTGGGCCGGGATTCGAACCGGAAAGACTTCCGTATCCCATCTTAATACTCCACCCACTGCGCAGATTTTTAAAACAGGCACGCAATACGTAAAGACAAAAAAAATTTGTATTATCATATTGGGATTAAACATTTGACCGAATACATTTTCTCCGGTTTTTATGGATGTGAGAGTACGGTACGATTTATCTGCAGTTTCACAGAAGATATTGAATAATATTTCCATTTCTTTATTGTTATATTTTTATCAAGGAAGAATTTCATTGTACAGGGAAACCTTTTCCTCACCGTGAATATGACAATAAATGCTTTGAATCCTTGAATAAAGTTACTAACTTGGTTATTCCGAATATGTGCTTTTATTTTGAAATGTTTAATATTGGTGCTCACCGGAAGTGAATGAACAAATCTCGTGTTTCAGTCACGTCACCGCTTTCGGTTTTGTTAAGTTCTTTCAAATACTGTTGTATTTTATACAAAAGCATTAAATGTGTGCTGTGTCCGCTGCAATAAAATTTACGTGTGTATATTTTTTTGTGGGTACGTTAGTATAACGTCTAGTTCAACAGGCAAGCGGTACTTCTTAGTAACATAATCGCTGTTTGATTATACTTGAAAAGTTTAGTCCTGTTTAAACACAAAATGTAGATAACATTTTGTTTAAAGTACCGGGTTCAGTGTTGTAGTCATCTCTAACTAAAATTATGTAATAGTCTTTAGTTGAAAGTTGTCCCACATGGAAATTATTTAACTTAACCTTGGTGTACAAAATTTGACTTATTTTACAGCAGATAAATTGAGTGAATATTATAGGTTAGGTATGCAGTTGATAGATGTGTTTAGTTAAAATTGCTTATAACTTAAGAAAAAAATGTGGTCAAGACCAAGTTTACATTAGGAAAACCGGAAATGCAGAATGAGGCAAGCAAAAACATGAGTCATTTGTCATGCGTTATTGTAGAAGCACATTACGTAGAGGTTCAAATCGTAAAAAAATGTTTGTTCTCTCCTTCCTTTAGTTGAGTACATTGGTCTTTTCAGGTTAACAATGTGTCAAATATCACTGGAGCAAAAATTATCACATAAAACACGACTCACAGTCATCAATCACAGGAAAAGAGTAAATGCATACATATCAGTGTACCTACAGACTCTTTAAGTGAGGTTTGTTGATTTGTGCAAGCATGTTCATTTTATTTTCAAAATCGCAATATGCATCGAAACTGGCCCGACATGTCAAAAAGATCCTTAAAATGGATAGTCTCACAAAGGTTTAAAGGATTAGGATAGAACTAATTTACATTTGGTAAAATGTCGGAGCCATTGATATCCGGACTTCTACGTGAGTCAGACCAATACATTTACATTTGCATTTATTCTGTAGAGGTCAGACCAATATATGACGTTTGCAA
Source organism: Chitala chitala (assembly GCA_025773905.1). Taxonomy (NCBI): domain Eukaryota; kingdom Metazoa; phylum Chordata; class Actinopteri; order Osteoglossiformes; family Notopteridae; genus Chitala; species Chitala chitala. Next base: position 26,242 of record JABJVR010033860.1, read on the forward strand.
AACAAACAAACAAACAAACGTAGTTAGGCGATGGTATTACTCGAAAGAGTCAGCTATATTAAAAGAGTATATCTGACCAGTTTTCACAAAGACAATACTTTACAGGTTATACTAACCGAAATGATAAAACCCTTTAACGGGATAATTCGTTTCCATCACTAAAACGTAAAACAGCACGTTTAGTGGACAGGTCAGGGGGGAAAAAAACCGTATAGCAGGAAAAAAAAGAAGGAATTTGTTGCACGTAAGAACGGTCAACACTGACAGCGTTAATAGATAATTCTGCAGTTGGCCACCGTTGCACACCAGCTCCATGAGCGCTGACGTTTGTTTGCCCGACATGAGATGATTCACGACATCCTGCGCTGTCAGGAAGCGGCCCGACATGTGCTCAGCTGCGCCCACTAGCGCGCGACGCGAGCGCGAGAGGGCGACGCACAAAATGGAGGCGCCTTAAAGTTTCTGTTTCTATTTCGTTTTGGCCGCGGATTGTGTGTGTGCCTCACGTCGAGGGACACATTGGGATTTAATCTGTCTCTATGAATCCTGTTCGCGTGCGGAGCGAAGCAGAAGGCGAAATCGGGGAAAGCGCTGAAATTTTCGCCGGGCAAAACCTTCCGTCGTGGTTATGTGACTTTACTGTCCTTCCTGGTTGCAAAACGTCTCCCTTTTTGAATAAATTACGGGTGTAAAGCAGCGTGTGTCCCGTAAAAAGAACCGTGTTTTTCACATAATATTGTGGAGGGACAACGCGTCTTTTAAAGGTGTCATAGTATAGGAAAGGAATGTCGTCTGAAACAAAGGACGTGGGCACTGGAAAAAATCAGAAAAGACAAACTAAAGGCAAAAGTTGAAAGCATGGAAAATGGGAACGGTTCAACGGACGCAGGTGATTAACGGAAAGCCATGTGTGAAGATTTTTTGTTTGTTTCTTTTTAAATGACCGTGTTATGGTAACGTGAGGTCAAACATCCTCGGGTTCGAGCCGGACTCCGTAGCTCCTGTGAAATGGCAGTGTTCGATCCAGATGACTTTGCACGATAAATATCTATACTTTTAAAATACTGGGCCTACTGTGATATAATGTGTCAAAAATAACCTTCAGCAGACGTATTTTTCACAAGTGGATCCCCTGTAGGTAATGCCCGAGAACATGTTAAGTGGGGCCAGTGAATCTTCAAGCAATATGCGGCTTGAAATCCAGGTCCGACTTTCCAAAAACGGTGTAAAATCCACCGTTTTACTGTCGTACCGTAATAATATCCTGTCTATTGGGAATTTACTCAGGGATCCAGTTAAGTTTTAATTTATCTTCCCTCAGGAGAATTCACAACACACGGTTCAGTTGCCATTGTTACGGTTATGTACATGTTCACATTCGTGGATTTATTTTTTCGGGTGAAATGTCAACATATTAGTTTTATTTCCTTCTTGACCATTGTACATTAACACGGACATGGCCAACGGTGCTAAGATAACTATTCCTATAAATACACACCTAACGTGATATTTTTAACTGTAATTTTTTAACATTTTTACCAGTGATGTATGCCTAGTAAAATACTAATTCGTGTAATTAAATTAGGAACAACAAACGTTAACTCATTTAGTAATGAACCTTTTCCCTGTTGAAATTACCCAAACCACTCTTTGTCTTCACTAGTAGACTTTTTCGTGCATAACAGGAAAATAAATCTTTATTAGGTGGGTAACTGACAGAAATGTTGGTGTGCCCCAGGGCTGTGTATAGCCTAATTGGTTTAATTGGTGTACTGTCATTATTGACATTAAGTAACTCCTATAGATGATAATCCTGAATGCGAAATCACAGATAGCATTTTTAAAATGTCAGTACTGAAAGTTTAGTATATTATGATGGATTATAGTAAATGTCAGAGTATTTATACCACACTTAACTGAAACAGTACAGTAATCAATTTAGTTGTAAAGAAGTTCATAGTAAGCAACAGGAAACGCTGCCATTGTTAAACAGATCTAACTACTACTAGTATTTTGCAATCTCTGTAATTTGTTGGTTTGTTTCTGTGTAAACAAACCATTTAAACATTGCGCACTTTAAAAATTTCCAGAGTATTGGCAGGATGGGTCTGGCTGGAAATTGCATATAATTGTCAGATATTTATATGCATATTGTATCCATCCAGTTGTATGATAATTGGAGATACCTTTACCTGGACAACCTACAACTTTTCAAATTTAAAAATAAAACTCTTGTACATAGTGGAATAACATAGCTACCAATTAGGGTTAGCAGCTTGTTGAATTTGATGTGATTCCTGTAATTTCCCATTATAACCACTATAACATGTGGTCCAGTTTGAGTTGACTTGGCCCTTGAGCTTGGATTAATTGAGTTAGTCTAATTATGTTTGCTGCATGCTTTCAAATTTTTGATGGGTTTAATATTTGTACAGTACATTAACTAACGTGTTGGAAGTCCTACTGTTTTTTTTTTTTTAATTTTAGAGTACTTTGTTAATCCTAGAGGGGAATTGCTTCTCTGCATTTAACGCATCCCCTTAAGGTGTAGGCCATCAGGGTGGGATGCGGAAGTCTTGCCGTTCATTTCAATGCCTTGCTCAAGGACACACTTGGCAGGGCGTGGGATATGAACCAGGTGATATTCCACTTGCCAGCACGCCTACCCATTGAGCCACCAGGCCGTTGATATAGCTTTTAATATCTAGTCTTGTATTGAGGACCACACAGTTCCTTGTGACCGAAAAAGAGAAGGCGGTAAAAGTACTGAATTGTTTTGACATGTTCAGCTGCCATTCATTACCTTATGAAAAGTGGCACTTTTATATAGTTTTAAACATTCTTCTGGGTGCTTCTTTTATTTTGAGGCTTCATTATGTATCCATAAAATTAATAGGTTGATGGGATCTAATTTATAGTGGTAGTCCATTCATAAATGTCTTTGTTTTTACATTCCTTCTTTCATGCGCCTTAGTTTATGTCCCAGGACTGTCAAACAATACTTGGTTTAATTTTTGCAGTGAAGCTCTCACTGTTCTGAAAACACTGGTTGGTTTGAATGAAAGATGCTGAAGAAACTGGTGTTTTTCTTGTCTTGTTATTTTTATTAGTCCCTTATTAGTCCCACAATAGAGAAATTCATTCTCTGCATTTAACCCATCCCCCGAGGAAAGCAGTGGTCATCCAATATTCAGTGCACGGGGAGCTAGCAGGAGGTGTCTTGGTCAGGGACACACCTCATGACTGAAGAGGGATTCGAACAGCAAGACTTCCGCATCCCACCCTGATGGCCTGTTCATTGAGTTAAGCTACCATTGCCTAGCTTAATGTCATAGATGGAGAAAGGAGGGGAAGGTTTTCTGTTAGGTAATTAGGTGATGACATCTCATCTTTTTCTCTTGGGGGGTAAAAAGCAAGTCATCTTGGCTTGACTTGTTGTGATGATGATATGACCTCACGTTGAAAAAGTCTGTTGAGAGTGTTTGGCTGTTTCTTTTAAACCTTGTCGTGCGTGTGCCCATTTCCTCAGTGAAGAATGAATCAAGATGCAACAAACATTGTGTAGCAATATCTCATATGTGTTTTCATGGTCAGATGAAATAATTATAATTTTCCATCCCTTGATTTCATAACCCAGATATATCTATGGATGTGAATATTACGTTGACTGAGTAGCATTATTCACGTTGAACATCAGCACTGTACTTTTACTTTTTGGCAGTTTTATTTATTCGTGTTGACTCCCTGTGCTTTTTAAGGTTTTATCTCACAACCCACACCTTTTAGATAATTGGTTGAGCTTTTTTTTTTTTTTTTTTTTTTTTACCAAAAGCCAGAAGATGTTGTACGGTGCATCCATTTGTGCAGTGGACACAATTCTTAAGGTCCTCACTTGTTTGTGTTATAGGTTTGCTGGAACCTGTGCCGCTGGATTCCAGAATCTTCCAAGAGGACATTCTTTCTGTGCTGCAGAAGTTCTACATGTACTCGGAGTCCGCATGCAGCTTCGTTTACAGCTCTGCCTTCTTAATAAACAGTCCCGTCTTGCAGGATCAGGTGAACATTAAACTCTTCCGCGCATGCGGCTATCCACCCATACAGCCGTGTGCCAGACTGTAACAGACACTCAATGATGCAGCGCAGCACAGCCCTGAAAGCCCAGCGCAGAAAGACCATAGCTCTGCATTACACTGCTTTTCAGGCCTGAATTAAAAGTGTAGTTTTAGTGCATTTCTGTGTTGCTATTATAATGAGGCAGTACCAGTTATGTGAGCTCCTGTTAGCAACAGTTAGTCCGAGTCATTGTAAAGTGTGTTCTTGGCTTTTAACAAAGGCTGACCCTCCCCCCACAGTACTTGGCCTTCAGGGCAGAGAAGAAGGAGGCTGGTTACACAGACAGAGAGCTGGAAGAGTCCTTTGGCTTTCTGCTATTCGACGATGAAGAGAAGGTAAAGTCGTTCGCTCTCTAGTGCCTCTGCTGCACGTGACATTAGCTAAAATAACGTGGCGCTTGTCTGAAAAACTGCAAAAGCAACATTTTACAGTTGCTTTCTTTGTACATGCAGTTTTTCTTTCAGCAAACATAGAGGCATGTGGACAGAATATATAGTTGTGTTCTGTTTTTAATGGACATTTTGTTCTTCTCCAAAAGGCAAAGAAACTCTCTGAAACAGGCTTAATGATTGGCCATGGTGCTTGCTTTACTCTAGGTGACCCTTGTAAAGGTATGTCGATATCTTTCATACACCCTTTCATTATTATTAGGGCTTGGTATTGCCAAATAGCCCGAAGACAGTCGTTGTGAAACCTGTGTCATGATTCAGTGCATCTCAATACACCACAATAACTACTAATATTTAAACTTGCTTAATTAAATTAACAGGAACTCTTATCCTTTAACTGCAAAGGATTAGTCAGTACCCTGAATAAAGTTGCGTACTTCAACTTCCAGTTAAGCATTTCTTTGCGTGTAAATATGTTCTAAGACTTGTTGCATTTCTGTTGTTTTTCACACTGGTGTGGCAGCACTTACAAACCGTGTTACTCATGTCTATTTCAAAGACTCTTGCTACCAAAGTGTGTCCACACTTTGTAGAGGACTGGGGAAGTCTGACAGGGAGAATGTCTAGCATGCTATATTAACCTAAGTTAAAGATTTTTGTTTTTACACATCATCCTAAACCAAAAACTCACTTTAACGGGTCAACACGAAAACGTAAGGCTGAAGTCTTGTGAGTTAAGAATGGTAACTAAACCTCATGCCAACACATCAAACAGCGTTTTTGGCAGTCACGGTTCTGGGGGTGACAGTGGAGGCCAGAATCCCCTTGACAACATGCATGTTCCCCCTAAATTTGTGACGCTGCTTTATTATTATTTCATTATTATTTACATTTTATATACGCGTGGGCGTGTGTGTAACAAACATAAGCACATTTTCTTTACTGACCTTTTTTTTTTAGCCATTTTATGCTTTTAATGGAACCTTAATCTCAAGTAAACATTCTTCTGAGCTATTCTCAATTCTCAACAAGTTTTATTCATGTTTAATAAAACTAAAAAGTGTGACAAAAACATACTGATGGTGCTGCTTAACATTTTTAAACACTTATTTGTGGTCTTAAAGGAAAAGCATCTGGCTTTGAAACGTCTTTGCATCTCTTTTTTTATTTGCTCAATGAATGAAGAACCAAGCACATACCAGGAATGGTCAGAAAGAATGTGAATTGTTTGTAAAGCAATGTTCCCAGATTCTCACCACTTACTTCCTTCCTCATTTCATTTGTTATAGATTCTTTAGAACTATAAAACATTTATTGTCCATGTACAAGTTCACATATTCAAGAATCTGTTGTCTTCCACTCTGTACAATAAACTCCCTTGTATCCGGTATTTAAACAGCTGGAATTGTCAAGAAACTGGCACGTTTTCCCCCAACTGCCACTAACTCAAGAATTATCTAGAGCAAGAGAGAAAGAATTCTTAAGTTATTGTTAAAATTAATGAAAAAAATGTATAGGTTTTCAGTGAGGAGGGACTTCTGTAATTAAATTGCATTCCCCTTTTTTAATTAGCGTAATAAAAATATTTACAAAAACAGTTCCCAATAAAGTTACGCTAATGCGATTTTTAACGTTTGGTTCTTTCTAAAAAAATGCCAAAAACGTTTGATTTTTGCCTTTTGATAGCTTTATTTATTTATTTATTTTAAAGCAGAGAGACAGACCTACCAATAGCTATTGTTTATTGGTAATACATGACAAAATGACAGCTCAGGATACACAGAGGGCATTTTAGAAGGATAGCTCTCATGCAGCCAGCAAATTCAAATAACAAGAAAGCCTTTGCTCCTGTGGGTGTTGGTTAGGACGGATTTTACTGTATCTAGTACTGTTGGAGAATGGGACATCATCTATCTTAACCCCAGTCTTCATTGTCCCTCTGTTTTCACTGAAGTTTTTTGGTAGGTGGGTTTCTCATAATTGGGTCATCCATGCCCTGATCGTTGCTTCCTAAGGTTTGATTAAATCTTCACACATCAATTGTTGTCTCTGTGGATACCCATGATGACTTTCAAAATATGACTACTGCTCAGTTTAGCTGTGAGCCATTAGCTGCCTCTGTGTGTTGTACCGTTGCGCCATTTGGAGCCCTCTGGGAGCTGCAGAATGCTGTCCGTGGTATTAGCCATTAGCTACCTGTGTGTTCAGTTTCACTGTGTATTGTCTTCAGCTGCAGTCGGTCTGCTCTAACAGGCAGCATCAGCTACATTAATTTATTAAATTGCAAATTGAAAGTGTATTGGAGGCTGTGGTTTAAGTTTCACATTCAGGCTCCAGAAGTGAAACCAAGCCAAAAGCTGTTATGTAAGTTTGCGACTCGGCCACAGATCGCTACACACCCATATTGTAGCCAGACTTTCCTGTGACGCTGCACATTGTTAGTTTGAGCACATTACTGTATTCAGGGTCAGCTCTGGTCTTTTTACTTATACATGAAAAAGTGTGGGTTTTATCATGTCCATGTTAAATGTAATTAATCTTATCTGTTAGTCCAAAGTGTGTAGCTATGTTATGTGTTATATTAGCTAGCAACTGTCGGTGTGGAGATTTTTAACCAGCATCACCTCCTCCAGAGATGCACTTTCAGAACAGGTCAACGTCTATGATCATAGGCTGTTAGTAATCCATATAATACTGGTTGACTAGAAAAAAAAATGTTTCTTTCAGTAATCGTCATTGTTTGGTGTTGGCATGGTTAATGCCTTAGTGTATTTTTCTGTATGGCTGTAACAGCCCCCCCCCCTTAAGTGGCTGCTTGTCTCATGCACAGAACCTGCACTGACTGTATTATTAAACAGCTGTAGGAACTAAAACGGCAACATGTTATCGTTAGCTGAGAACGCCGTGACCCCCACCTCCCTGTCAGTCACCGCTCACATGCTATTAAAATCAGACCAGAGCTGAACGGAGAACAGAGCAACCAGGAAACGTAACCCATTACGATCCGCACTTAAGATTAATAAGGATAGGAGACTGCTCACTTACCGACAGCTGGGACTGCATCTCTTAGTGTGCGTTCTCCGGCAACTCCCTACGTAAATGAAAGTGAAAGAGTAACAGACAGTCGGGTTAATGTGCT
>JABJVR010033870.1:3608-21726 GCA_025773905.1 Chitala chitala
GTGACCAGTTAACAGTGAACAGATGAGCAGTGAACAGTGAACAGATGAGCAGTGACCAGTTAACAGTGAACAGATGAGCAGTGAACAGTGAACAGATGAGCAGTGACCAGTTAACAGTGAACAGATGAACAGTGAACAGATGAACAGATGAACAGTGAATAGATGAACAATGAACAAATTAACTGACGGAGCTGAAGTCCTGCACATTGTGGCCCAGAGCCTCCCATCATGCTGAGGCAGAGCTGGAGGAAGGATATTTATAGCCCTTTTGTTTGCTTTCCGGTACAGATCCTCCCCACTACCCACAATCCCCTCTTCTGCAGAGGTCCTGGCTCGGCAGCTGATGTCTGTCTTCCAGAAGCAGTGCCCCCATCAGCAGCGCTGGAGGCACGCCCGAGGTAGTCAGGATCAAAGACTGCAGCAGGTGAGCACTGGCATGATTAGGCAGCATATGATTACCATGGTCACCATTCATGGAGAATCACATTACACTCCATGGGTCAAGAATCACTGTGGTTACAACAACACACAAACACTGTTACCAAGCTCATCTGTGGTCAGATCGCCACTGTGTTAATTACAGTTAATTGTACTCCGCCACTGTTCTCCACACTGTACAGTGTGATCCAGCAAAGGTTCTTTACTTATAGCTATTTTAGGTATTTTATCTTCTGGAACAGTGTTCTGAATGACTTGCTTAAGGTGCATTTTTATAATTTCATCAGTTGTCATATTGTTCACAGATGATTCTTAGGTGCCATAAAACGCACTCAGTTTTCCCTGTTTCCTACACCCGACACACCCTCCTCCCGTTTCCTACACCCAACACACCCTCTTCCCGTTTCCTACACCCAACACCCCCTCTTCCCCTGTTTCCTACACCCAACACACCCTCATCCCGTTTCCTACACCAGACACACCCTCCTTCCGTTTCCTACACCCAACACACCCTATTCCCGTTTCCTACACCTGACACACCCTCTTCCCGTTTCCTACACCCGACACCCCCTCTTCCCCTGTTTCCTACACCCAAAACACCCTCATCCCGTTTCCTACACCCGACACCCCCTCTTCCCCTGTTTTGTACACCCAACACACCCTCTTCCCGTTTCCTACACCAGACACACCCTCCTCCCGTTTCCTACACCCGACACACTGTCTCCTACACCTGAATTGGATTTATTTATATCCTTCCCCCAGTTTCTCTCAAGCAGAAACACCATGGCAACAGGGAAGAGTCTCTCACTGACCGAGAAGATCAGGCAGAAGTCCAGGATGAGGGGATCACTGACCTGGGTGCCGCCCCAGTTTCAGATAATCTACACCATTCACCCTCACAGAAAGTGAGTGTGTGTGTGTGTGTGTGTGTGTGTGCATGTCTGTGAGAGTCAGAGAAAGGGAGAGTGCCCTACTCATTCTGAATGTATTTTTCTGTGTATACGTGTCTCCATACCTCTCACTGTGTGCAGCTGTGTCTCACTTTGTGGTCTTTGTTGATGTGTGTTCAGGTGCGTCTCACTTTGTGTTCATCTGTGTCTCATTTTGTGTTTATCTGAGTTCAGCTGTGTGTCACTTTGTGTCTCACTTTGGGTTCATGTGTGTTTAGCTGTGCCTTACTGCGTGCAGCAGCATGTAAACTTTTGTTCAGATGGTTCCAGCTACATCTCATTTAGTGTTCAGTTGTGTGTTGACACTGTTGATGCTGAGATGCATGTGGTTTTGTCCTCAGACGCAGCATGGTCATGGCCTCTCAGCAGTACCTCTGTGCCGGTTGTGGCACTGCGGTGGAAGCCAGTGAGTAAATTCATGCCTTATTTAGTGTGTCCATGTGTCTCATCCCAGTTGTTACTGAATTTCTGTGTGTAAACCTTCAAAAATTATTTACTAACAGAAAACCCAAAATGTGTGAATTGATGTGAAGTACTGATTTAACTCTCATTCAATAAGCCAACAAAACGAGGTGTAATACCATGCCCACAGGTGTGATAAACTTGAAAAACAAGAAAAATGTATGTTAGTGATGTGTGTAAAATGGTATCACAACATGTGAGCAAGCCGTCTTTAAGGTGTCTGTGTGCCAGTGAAGTCATTTCCTCCACTGCTTTCTGGGCACCACGCCTGCCACCATTGGACCATTTAAAATTAAGAATGGGCTCTTTGTCTATAAGCAGACGTCTGACAAATTTCAGTTGTGTTATCGCACACTCTGCTTGTTAACATGCTCTGCTGCTAATTCTGTCATATCTGTAATTTCTTCCTATAAAGCACTTTGAGTTGACTTGTTTAAGACGCTATATCGAAATAAATTTAATTGAATTCAAAGGCACAATAAAACAGCTGTAGTGTTCTTACAGCTGTCTGTGTGTGGGAATCGCTGTTTCTAGGGTTAGGGGAGCTGTTTGATTGACAGGTGTGTGTGTGTGTGGGAAAACAGGGTACATAAGGAAGCTGCACTACTGTGAGTACCTGGGCAGGTATTTCTGCGACTGCTGTCACGGCCGGGCAGAGTCCATTATCCCGGGCCACGTTCTTGAGCGTTGGGACTTTGATCACTACCCTGTGTGCAACTTTTCAAAGCACCTCCTCGAGGCCGTGTGGCACCTGCCCCTCTTCAATGCCACTTGCATTAGCAGAACCCTGTGCCAGCGGGCACGAGAGCTGGACAAGTTCAGGGTAAGTATGGCAGATCCAGGATCACAACTTCACAAGAGCTGGATAAGTTCAGGGTGACTATGGGACAGAAACAGACAGGTCCAGGATCAGTATTGCACACAGCTACAAAGGTTCAGGTTGTGTATGGGACAAAAGCAGACAGGTCCAGGATCAGTATCATACAAGAGCAGGACAACTTCAGGGTGAGTTCTCAGAGGGGGTCATACTTTTGTTAACTGATGTGTTATCTATTTATAATATCAAATGATGATTATGAAGATTCTCAGTCGTCCAGGTGAGGTTATCTGAAAGTTTAAACATGTCAACTGGACTTCTTTCTCGTTTACATAGTAAAATGAAAAAGAAGTCCAGCTGACATGACTAATCTTCCAGATATCAAATGATGAGTTCATCAAAGTGTGACTAGGACTAGACACTCTGCCACACCCATACAGGAACTGCAGGAGCAGCTGGTGGCCATTAAGAAACTGCTGAAAGCTTGCCGATTGGCAGACAGGTAATGACCTCACTCAGTATGTGCTCCAGCCTGTCTTCTCACTGTGCTCCGGCCTGTCTTCTCACTGTGCTCCGGCCTGTCTTCTCACTGTGCTCCGGCCTGTCTTCTCACTGCTCCAGCCTGTCTTCTCACTGTGCTCCGGCCTGTCTTCTCACTGTGCTCCAGCCTGTCTTCTCAGTGGTGCATCTTTCTAGTTCATGAACACACCATTATGGGTGTACAATGCTGTCCTTTACTCAGAATAACAGTTTTTACAGTGTGAAGAATTACACTAGACTGTCTAGCAAAGTAAATCAAATGAAACTAAGGATTTAAATGAAGGTTAATTAAGTAATTCCAATTTATTTTGATTTACCTCACATTGCTATACAATCTCACCTCACACTTTTTTACTCCTGTCATCCTCCTCCCCTCTGTCTCCTCTCCTCCACTATCCCCTGGCTCTTCTCCTTCCCCACCTTCTGTGTTCTGTCCTCCCACATCTCCTGGCTCCTTTGTACATGATCAGCGTTCTCCAAGAGTTTCAGCAGCTGCCTGCCCACCTGAGTGATGAGCCACCCCTCGTCTCCCTGGATGACCTGCTCGGAGTGAAGCAGGGTGTGCTGCTCCCTCGTGCTCGAGCACTACTACGAGTGGCTGCTGCCCACGTGGAGAGCTGTCAGGTCAGTTCTTCATCTGCACTAAAGCCCCTGCAAGAGAGAGACTTCATAATGGCCCTAAAAGAGGGAAATCCAGCATGTTCTGAGACACACGCCATCGCACAGGATCTTAAGACTGCTGATTTTGGCTCAGCCATCCTTGGAGAGAACAGATTCTGAAGCTAGACGTTCACCAGTCTTTTTCTGGGCTTCTCAGTAACAGCACAATTACATCCTTTAATATTACAACAACCTGGTTCTAACTGTCTACACAAACTGTGATTCACAGACTTAAGCAAAAATAACAGAGACAATGCAGAGCAGTTTTTGTACGTTTGTGTGCTTGCCCTGGCTCTGTGGCCTGTCTATTATGGGCCTCTAACAGCTGCAGTTCCACTGTCTTCCTCTGGGTGGCACTCAGCTTGGGAGTAGCTGGTTGGCTGTGTGGCAGATCACACACTAAAGATAGGATCTTCATCTGCAGATGTGTCTTGCCAATGGGTTCATCTGTGAGCTGTGTCACAGCGCCGATGTCATCTTCCCATTCCAGAGTGAGAAGTGCCTTCGTTGCACAGGTGGGCCATCTTGTCATCCAGTAACATCGTGATGCTGAAGTGTTCCTATATTCCTCTGTACTTTGTAAAACTGCCTGGATTGAGTGTCTAAATGTTACTTTATTATTGATCCAGAGATGATCTTAATTAGAGATACTTTTTTCCTTCAGTATGCAAGGCCTGTTTCCACAGAAACTGCTTCAGGAACACAGCGTGCCCTAGATGTGCCCGTATAAAAATTCGCAAAAAGCTCCTGGACGTGGTGCTCTGAGCAGGCGGGGCCCAGGGACATCACTCTAATTTCTCTGGACTGGTATATTTAATGTGCATGTTCTGTCTGAGATTAAGCACCAGATCTTGCAGTAAACTGCTCAAAATGACGTGTTTAGTCACAATGAACATGACTACTTGATCTTTCGGCCTGGACATCACCTTCCTACAGAGATTCTGAAGTGCTTCTGTTAGCACTGTGACCTGCCAGCATCTGTTTTTTTGTTAAGGTTCCTGAGAAAAAACAGACTTGCATCAACTCAGGCGAGAATGTCATACCGGCACAGAGGTACTGCTGAGAGGCCGTGACCATGCTGCGTCTGAGGATAAAACCACAGGCATCTCAGATGCAACAAATCCAAACTGAAGCCCACAACCTTAAACAAGCAAAGTCATGGTGCTATAGAGCACAGGTGTCAAAGTACAGTCCTGGAGGGCCGCAATGGGTGCAGGTTTTCCTTCCAACTAATTCATTCATTTTAATTTGACCATTATCTTAATTAAATATTAATTAGCAGTACATCCTAGCTACTCTTTGTTCTTCCTGATCATTTCCACCTGTCTGCACTTAGTTGTCTTAAGCGAGAGAAGGAAACAGAAGAAAATTAAAAGTGGGACTCTTGTGCTTTAAGATCAGTAACAAAAATATTAATGACATTACAAAGGCACTATAACTGCAGAATCTGAGCAGAATATGTCTGGATAATTTAGCATTGTGTGTAATTCAAGCTAGTAATCATTAATTGTGTTCAAACTGTAATAATTACTGAACAGTGGAAACAGCCAATGACAGAGACGGCTTAAACAGGAGCACTGACGTTAACAAGAAGTGTTAAAAAATATGAAGCTATGTCTGTAAGTCTTTTTCATGCTTTTAAAACTCTGTTTAAAAATGAATTAAGCTTGAACAGTGAACTTCTGGATTGACACAGTAATTGTACAGAAAAGTCAATAATGTTTATTTGAAATTATCAATTAACAGCAGTTTGGCTGAAACGAAAACCTGCCCCCACTGCATAGAGTCAACAGCTAGAACCACGACTGCTGCAAGTTATTCTAATGTCATTTTTATATGTAAAATTAGACTTTTAACTGTTTGCATGCTACCGCATGAAATTAAATTCCAGTTTTGTATTCTGAAATTCCAAAGCATAAATGCGTGCATTATACTCCTGCCTTTAAATATTATGATATACTTCTAAAGACATAATAAAGACATAATAATAAGACTGTGTTAAGTGATTGACACTGTGTATGAACTGGACTTCTGCGCTGCCTCCAGTGCATCTCTGTGCTGTTCCTTCAGTTGCACACAGACAGCGCTGTGCAGCCACCAGAGGAAGAAGCCAGTTGTTCTGTACGTTGATGTTGTAACCTGTGTTTGGTCGTTACGTTTACCAACAATCCACATTCATTCAGTTTAATAAAATTACACAAAGAAAACATTGTATTCCCTGAAAGTTCAAATAGCAGGTAAAATATTAACTGTTTCTTGAAACAAAGAATTTATATTGTTTCAATGATTAAAAAAAAGACAAAATCTGTTACTTATGTTAATTGTTCCGGTGTTACTTAACGTCCTATAAAAATTACACGTAAATGGAAGCTGCTTCGCCCATTTTAGCGTCGGTTAGAGCGATGAAAAAAGGCGTGACCAGGTGAACATCAAAAAGTGCCATTAGATACAAACACATTACGCCCTACCACTAAGATATGTTCACTTGACAAAAGTTTTAAGATGCAATGACAGTGAATTTTTATTGTAAATGTGTACTTATTAAACAGTTGCCTAGCGACAGTCATAAGTATTTTACAAGAAACTAATGTAATTTAATTTAATTAATTTAAGGTAGGGCACTTGTCTGTGTGCCATATTCCTCCAGCCGTGTTTAAAACCCCCTTTTAAGTATTTCTGATACCGGTAAATGTCTGTTTGCTTTACTTTTTGCTGTTGCTGGTTTTCTAAACAATCAGAGGTAACAATCTACACTGCTGAAAGGTAAGCTTACTAAAAAAAGAAGAACACGTTAATTTGACCAATTTTTTTGGTACAGTTAATGTTACAGCGAGCATCGTTAATCTGCGTCATTCCAGACGCCATTATACCACTACCGTCACTATCAATGAAAAATTGGTAATTTTACTTTTATTTAATTATTAATAGCTATTTTACTTCTTTTACCGTTGACAGACGATATATTGTCACTCAAAGCTGTCGCAAAAATGTTAGGAACCATATATTGTAACTTTATCCAAAATGTATGTCAGAAGTGGGATTCGAACCCACGCCTCCATTTGGAGACCAGAATGCCCAATTCAATGGAAGGCTTTAACCTTGAGTCTGGCGCCTTAGACCGCTCGGCCATCCTGACAACTGCGAAAGCGTTTGGAAATTCTGCATAAGTATGTAAATTCAAAAAAATTATTTTTGTTAGTCAATGTTTTGAAAATATTGTGTCAGAAGTGTAAATTGTATTGTTGTATGTTTATGTTTGATAAAAGACAAGCGGCAAGGTTAGTTATTGTTATTAATTTTTTTAATAATAAAATGTTGTTTTAAACGATATTAAATAGTATAAACGCTATCAGTTCGTTATTGCTGAACACCGCTCGTAACAAACGTGTGGTGCTATTTTGAGTGACTCCCGTTTCATTGGCTGGACATTAGCACCCCCTGCTGGCGAACTGCTTTTATTTGTATGGCAGCCATTGTTTTAGTTTTACTAAATTTACAATAGCACTAAATTTTATTTTTTAAGTGTATGTTTATTTCAGCGCAGTTTTTGTCAGCTTAAATCTCAGCGCACAAAATAATTTTTTTTAATTAATTAAAAATTTGTTGTCAGAAGTGGGATTCGAACCCACGCCTCCATTCGGAGACCAGAATCCCCATTCTGTAGGGAAGGTACGAGCCTTGAGTCTGGCGCCTTAGACCACTCGGCCATCCTGACAACGACACATGCTACTTTACAATGAAACCTCAAATAGGTCGGCTTACTTATATTTACAATTAAATAAAATTACTTTTTAATAATTACCAATTAAATAAATTCCCTAACTATCCACAAACTGATCATAGCATACTCTCACATTTAATCCCGTAAATTGTGAAAGTATAAAACCCGTCACTTTTTGGTAAAAAAAAAAAAACATATCGAACTATGTCCCACACAATTATTAGAAATGTTTTTATATAACGACGTCCGTGATGTTATGAATCGTCGTTAAACTGAACAAAGCAGCTTGTGGCTACAGTTAGTTAGCGTGCTAGCTGGCGCTGAGTGCAGTCACGTGACGCGCGTCACGTGTTCCTCCGCCGTGTGTAAAGCACGCTGGCGCTGAGTGCAGTCACGTGACGCGCGTCACGTGTTCCTCCGCCGTGTGTAAAGCACGCTGGCGCTGCACAAACCGGCGGGACTTTAACCTGCTGTCACTTGAAGCACGTGTCGCCTGGGGGGGGCTAACAACCTTGTTTTTTTAAATAAACATCACATTCTTAGAAAATTCCAAGATAACAGTTACTCGCAATATATTTTATCTGATAACTTAATTACCCTAATAGCGACTTACAGTGAAACGATACGTGTGTTAAACTCGTGAATTGTAAGCGCGGTGTGCCGCTGGGGGCTGTGCGCTCGGCACGCCGTCCGGGGGGCGTTTAGGAGCGCTAATGACCAGTTAATAATCAGCCAGCGGGGCAAGCAGCTGCTGACGGGTCGGGTGCAAAGCGCCGCCCGGCTGTCACTCCGTCCGCCCTCACCTGCAGCGGCGCACGGAGGCGGTGTGCAGCACGTCCGAGCGCACACGAGTGTTTTCCAGCCGTCAGCGCCACCCTGCAGCCACTCCGGAGGAGGACATCGTTGGACACGAATGGGTCTTTATAGCGAGGACTTATACAGAGTGTCATCTGTAATTATTAGTGCTTTCATTACGGCCTTAAACACAAAGTTTTGCTAGATTTTAAAATGAAAAAGTTTTCTCCAAAGGTTTTCCACAGTATTGTAAAGCAGGCTCCAAAGTGTTCGGCGGGTGCCCTGGATGAGGTTGGCATGGTGGTGTGCGAGAAGACGCTGGAGTCCGGCCCGGGAGGCGAGCTCATAGCTGGGGACAGCGGCAGCCGCACACCGCACCGGCCGGCTCACCTGGTTGGCAACATTTCACCGTTATGCTTTGCAACTGGAACTAATTTAGAATATTACAATAACCTACAATGTACACTAGTACAACTAGACTTTTCTTAATTTTAAACCCGTTTCATGGGGGTGAATACTGTAAAATGTACAACTTGAAACGCAGTTTTGTGTGCGGTTTTATTTTATTCATTAAAATGTACCTGGTGGGTGGTACTTAAGGTTTGTAGTTGATTCATTGCATAATTCTTGAAAAGTTTTGCTATAATTTGCTTGCAGTTCTGTTTAAGATCAGCGGTTATGGGGTGAACGGTCTGGTGGTGCTCACCTACCCGGCAGCTGTAGTTACTGGACGGACTGGGACTTCACATTGATGCTGGACAAAAAAATTACAAATGAAATGTCTTCTGAATATTGTTGTCTGCTGGGGGGGTTCTACAAGACATTTATGTTGAACATAACAGGCACATGTGGGCTTTACACCTATTGTGTGTTTCATGCTGTGTACCTCCGATGGCCGTCGGCACACTAGGACGGCCAGCCGCTCTGGGCTTTCCCAGAATGTCCACATTACACCTTAGCAGTACTGAGGTTTGTCTGGGGTCACTTACCTCTGAGTAAATACTGTTTGTTTAGTGTATGTCGCAGGTCTTATCTTTACGCTTATGTAATCATTTTAAATTAATGTTTGCGTTTTGTAAGGAGGAATGACGAAATCACAGATGGACTCGACAGCTCTGGCAAGCTGTCACTTCAAGTCAGACTAAGTGTTGTTTTGTTGGTGATTCTGGGTGTTTTACCTTTTAAAGTGTATTAATGCAAGTTTTAAGCAGAATGATTTTAAGTTTCTTGATAATGGAACATAATTGTACAATAACACTGTTTTATAGGACATGAATGTGACCCTTCCCTGAATGCCCATAACACCTCCCCCGGACATATTTTATACTCATCTTTTCTCTCTGCAGAAGAATGGTGCCCCCCACAGTGCTTGGCCCCCTCACACCCATGGGTTCGAGAACCTGGCCTACGAGGCTGGCAGCCAGAGTGAACTGTACCCGCTGTCTTCCAATGCCCCTCACAGCAGCATCCATGCCACGGGCACCATAAGCCCTCCTGGTTCACAAGCTGTGCAGGACCAGCTGTGCCAACTGCAGGGCATAGTGCCTGCCCAGCTGACACCACTAAGTTCCCATGCCCAGGTGGAGTTCGACCCCTGTACTGTTACTGCTCAGGTGGTCTATAGTGAAATCCACAAGATGGGCTTCAAGGCCATGCCGGAATGGGAGGAAGAGGAAGTGAGTACGGTGCCTGTGTGGGTGGAGGGCATGACATGCCAGTCTTGTGTGAATGCTATTGAGAGCAGGCTCAGCAAGATGGCTGGCGTGAGGCACGTGAATGTGTCCCTGAGCACCGGGGAGGTCCTCGTCACCTTCAGGCCCAGTGCTCTGCAGCCAGAGGAGCTGAGGAGCTGCATCGAGGAGTTGGGGTTCCATGCTAGACTCGCCATCAGCAAGGCAGAAGCAGACACCATGGAGAGAGAAACCACTGAGCCCTGCCATTCAACCACAATCGCCATCGTGGGGATGACGTGCGGCTCGTGTGCACGCTCAATAGAGGAGACCATTTCCCAGAGGACAGGTGTGCAAAGCATACAGGTGTCCCTGGCTGAGAAGAAGGGCTTTGTTCTGTATATCCCAAACCTCACCAGTCCAGAGGAGCTCAGGACTGCCATTGAGGACATGGGCTTTGACGCATCACTGCCAGGTAGTTCCTAAATTCAACAGGGCATTGAGGGTTCAAGGGGTTTTTCAGAAGGGGTTACCGTGGTTACTGCACGGGGCAATTCTATACTCTTTGACATAAAGTGTTCCTAAAGAACTCTGCTGGCAAGTTCCAGTGGTACATAGGAGCCAAGAACTGGAATTAGGCTAAGGAGATTATACGGCTCTTTCTTCTTTTTTAATGATTTCCCTTCTCTGAAGTCAGCAGGGTGAAGCAGCCCACTCCTCACTACCTCAGCCTGTTGATTCAGGACCATCTTTGTGTGTTTTTCCCTTCTTGTAGCCTGGCACAAACTGCTCATAGTAACTTGAAGAGCTGGCATTAAAGACTGGAATTTAAAGCGATTTGTTTGTGAATGAACAAACGATTTGCTCAGCGTAGAGGCATCCTTTCCACTTTCTCTTTGACTTCACCTTCACTAACTCATATACTCAGATATGAACACTGTCTATAGGGCAGTGTTTCTGAAGACTGACATGCTTGTTCACGAGTCGTTACTGTAATTACCCGTATGAATAGTAGCAATATGGATAGTAGTAGTAGATTAGTGTCATGTTTAGTGTGTTAATGCTCATTTTTTAATTAATTTCTGGCTCTTTTATAGTTGTACATAATGTTTTGGTGTACACACAGTATGCCGCACAGTGTCCTGCCTGTTACACATCATTCTAGATTAACAGCTGTGAGCACAAAGAGGTTTATCACTTTCAGAGACCTCATTGTCCAGCCCTAAAAGGGTCTCATTCATTTAGTCCAACCAAACAGACACTGTCCAACCAAACAGACACTGTCCTTTCTGGAATTGCTGTCTGAATTTTAATCTAAGCAACAATTAATTTCGGTTAGCCACATTATGTGAACCACGTCATGCTGTCCTGAAGTTAGCTGTTGTTGACAACGTGCTTTTACAGAACCCAGGTCTTCAACAGGTACACTGAACTTTCCGGTATCCACAGAGGAGACGGCTGGAACACACCAGAATATCACCTTCACCACCTCATACGTCAGCCAGACATGCCCACTCTCACAGACCTGGAAGACAATGACCTGTGATCCAGCCCCACAGGAAGTGAGGATGCAGAAGTGCTTTTTTCGAGTGACGGGCATGTCGTGCACGTCCTGTGTGGCTACCATCGAGCGTAATCTACAGAAACAGAATGGTATGTGATTCACAAAAGGGAGATAAAGATAACAGCAACCCAACAGCCCAATGGGCACAGGTTCACCTCCTGGGAGAGACCCTGTAATAAGATGAACTTCTGCATCTCCACAGGCGGATACATCACACAATGATGGGTTACACTGACGTGAAGTGTATGTTTAACAAATATTTCTGTTTTAGTAAACATGTTCTGAAGAGCATACCAGTTTATTGTCAGCAGTTACCATGATGAGTAGTGCTAGCCAATGCAAGTTAAAATATTGTGTGTGTGTCTGTCTAAATTTGTTTGTTTATATATGTGTGTGTGTCTCTCTACACATTTTTGTCTATATTTGTGTCTATATATATATATATATATATATATATATATATATAGACACAAATATATATGTATATGTATATGTATGTTTGTGCGTGCGTGTCTTTACGTGTGCATACATGTGTGTGTCTGTATATATGTGTGCATGCATGTTTGTGTGTGTGTGTGTGTGTGTGTTCACGTGTGTGAGTTGGTGTTGGTTTATACGTGTGTGTGTGTGTGTGTGTGTGTGTTTGCATGTGCCTGTGCACACACGTCTGCATGTTTCCAGGAGTCGTCTCTGTGTTGGTGGCACTCATGGCTGGCCAGGCGGAGGTGAAGTATGAGCCACAGCTCTTGGACCCAGTCCAGATCGGGCAGTTTATCGAGGCTTTGGGCTTTGGAGTGAAGCTGATGGAGGACAATACGATTGCAGAAGGGAAGGTGGAGCTCACGGTCAGTTTGGGCTCAGAGCTGCTGCATCGTTGCAGTGTTTTCACGTATAATCAGGCTGCTCTTCCTAATCTGTCTTCACTGATACTATTGAATGATTAAATGAATTCAGTATCATATGTTATAAACATTGTCTTTATAAACTGATTCTCAGTGGATTTTCTGATAGATAATGATACTAAGGTGTTTCATGAGATGTGGAGCTCAGGGTGACCAGTCTGTTAGAAACTTTCAGACCCAGTAAGTAACATTTATGCATCTGTGGCCCAGTTAGGGTCCAGCAGGACTAGAACTTAGTCATAGTTCTTAAACAAGAAGGACTGGGAGGACTGGGACCGTGAACTGCTTTGGCGTGAAGCTGTTTGGGTCCACTGTGCAATGTAGATTCCTCGGTCCACAGTTGCTGCTTGCTTGCTGCCCCCTGCAGGTCACAGGGATGACCTGCGCTTCATGTGTCCACACTATTGAATCCCAGCTGTCTAGGATCACAGGTGTTCTGGAGGCCTCGGTGGCACTGGCCACCAGCAGAGCGCACGTCAAGTTTGACCCTGAGCTTGTGGGTCCTCGAGACATCATCGGGATCATCAAGGTGAGGAATTCAAGTCAGTTGTGAGTGTTTTTCTGAATGGCTGGAAAACCAGGATTATGGTTGTAAAATCATAGCTCTCAGAATGACTTGGTGGTGTTAATCTAGGGGAGGCACTTAAACTCAGGCACTCAAATAATAATATTCTGCTCTCTCTTCGAGTCTCGTTTTTGCAGTGAAAACAGTGATGTGGCACTAGGTGGCTATTCTGTTGTTAAACAGTTGTTGACTGTAATGTGCTCAATGGAAATTGCTTGTGTATTCAGCTATATAAGTAGCTATTTGAAACTGATTGACAGAAAACTCCCTGGAAAACAGGAAATCAGGACACATTTTATTTGACGTGAAAGCTGTCATCTGAGGTTTCTCATGAAGTGTTGCATTAACACCACCTTCCTTTGTGATACTGAAAATACACGCATGTTTATGTAGCCTGTAAGGCACTGATGTTATCTCATAAATTCACCCTGTCTTACTCACACACACGCTCCCTCCCTCTCTCTCCCCCCTCTGTGTCTCTCTCTGTCTCTCTGTCTCTGTGTGTCTCTCTCTCGCTCTCTGTGTTTCTGTGTGTGTGTGTGTGTTTTTCTCTCTCTCTCTCTCTCTCTCTCTCTTTCTGTCTCTCTTTGCATCTCTGTCTGTCTATCTGTCTGTCTTCTTCTGTCAGGGATTGGGATTTGGTGCCTACCCAGTAAAGAGAGAGGGCTTCAGCAGCCCCCTGGACCATCAGGAGGAGATTCGGCAGTAGGTTTGCACCTTGTCTGCTGTTGTGTGCCAGTGTTAAACAAGCAGTGTTAAAGTCACCAACCTGAAACATTTCACTGAAACATTGCTTCATGAATTTCTTGTACAGTATATACTGTCATGAAATAGCCTCTGAACATTCTCCTGTGAGACTGTTTGGGACAGTGGTCTTACGAGGAGCATGGCATGCCACACGCTTCTGTTTTTGTAGAAGCAGGTTGGCAGTTGTAGAAGTTTGTGTTAAGCATGGATGGCTCCCCTGTGTGTGTGTTTACCCCCCCCTCCCCGTGTGTGCGTGCGTGCTCGTGTGCATGCGCGTGTGCATGTGTGTACCAGTGGTGTTATGTAATGAAGTAATTATAGTATACAGTTTATAGCATTAGTTTACAGCACTTAAATATTTTTGGGGCGTACCTGTACTTGAGTTTTTTTAATTTCTGTAGACTTTTACTGCACTACTTTTCTTAAATAAAATGCAGGTCTCATGACTTGATTCTTTGCACGTTACCTTTTCTTGTCACAGGTGGAAGAACTCCTTTCTGTTCAGTCTGGTGTTTGGTGTTCCAGTAATGGGCTTGATGGTCTACATGATGGTGTTGGACAGTCAGGACCATGAGGGTGGTGCCATGCACCAGGACCAAAACCTTTTTCCAGGCCTCTCAGTCTTTAACCTGGCCTTCTTCCTGCTCTGCACACCGGTTCAGGTACCAATTAGGCTGTCGTAGACAGACAGACACACACACACACACACACACACACACACACACACACACTGGTGATTTATGTTTGGAACAAGGATACATAAACACACTCACATGCATACACAAACACACAACAAACGTAAACACCGACAGTAACCTCATCAGCCTGTCTCTGTGTGTTGGTCTCTTTTCTGGTGTTTGTGTCTCTGTATCGGTCTCTTTGCTGGTGTTTGTGTCTCTGTGTCGGTCTCTTTGCTGGTGTTTGTGTCTCTGTGTCGGTCTCTTTGCTGGTGTTTGTGTCTCTGTCTGACTCTGTTGGTCGCTCTTTCACTTACTCTTCCTCATACTCTCTCTCATGTTGTCCTCCAGCTCTTTGGGGGGCGCTATTTCTACATCCAGGCCTACAGGTCACTGAGGCACGGTGCAGCCAACATGGACGTGCTGATTGTGCTGGCCACCTCCATCGCCTACGCCTACTCCTGTGTGGTTCTGCTTGTTGCCGTGGGCGAGAAGGCGGAGCAGAGCCCCGTCACATTTTTTGACACCCCCCCAATGCTCTTCGTCTTCATCGCCCTGGGCCGCTGGCTCGAGCACATCGCCAAGGTGGGTTCTGTCTCTGTGCCTCTCAGCGAAGAGCCTCAAACATCTTACATGGCATGACTGACACCAGATGTATTTCATGCGCTGGGTGGCTGCTCGGTCAGTGACCACCCTCTTACCCCCGTCCACAGAGTAAGACATCTGAGGCCCTGGCCAAATTAATGTCCCTCCAGGCCACAGACGCCACAGTAGTGACTCTGGGCACAGACAACACTATCCTTAGGTAAGAGCAAACACATTTTAAGAATTGGTCAGAGTCCTAGATATCAGTGTGTAAGTTCTGTGCATTAGTGCTGCTTGTCAGTGTGTCAGTGCTGTGTACACATCATGCAGTCTGTCAGTACTGTCTGTCAAGCCCGTGTGTATATAAGAACTACAAGTGTCTTTGCTGTTTGTGTTAGTGCTACACAGTAAGCTCACAAGTGTAAAATTTACAGTGGAAAAATTAACACTTACAGAGTTAAAGTAACAATCTGCAGAACTATACAACCCCCGGTGGTATTAAAACAAAAAATATTTTTTAAATGAACACTGCAGAAAGTACTTTGTACTCTGTAGAGTTGGACAGTATACAGAGTAAACATTAACACTTTGTGTTACATTTACACTGCAGAGTTTACTGTGTAAGAACCATGTTATTTATGTAAGTTCATAAGTGTGGTGTGTGTACATGTATCAGTGTTGGATGTGAGTGTGTCAAAACTAGGTAAGTGTGTCAGTGCAGTGTCGATTGCAGCGAGGAGCAGGTTTCTGTGGAGCTTGTCCAGAGAGGTGATGTGGTGAAGGTGGTTCCAGGTGGGAAGTTTCCTGTGGATGGGAAGGTGATCGAAGGGAGCTCCATGGCAGATGAGTCTCTTATCACAGGTGAGCCGGTATACAGATAAACAGGTAAATGGACCTACTGTTAAAGTCACTGTTTACTGAAGACATATTCCCAGGGATCAAAACCAACCACAGTTCCCTTGGATGTATTGCATTGTCATTGGTCTGCATGTCAATGAGGCCTGAGAATGGCTGTGTTGTCATTGGTGAGTGCGTCTCCAAGGGCCGATGCTGTCCCACAGGTGAGCCCATGCCTGTGACAAAGAGGCCGGGCAGCACAGTGCTGGCAGGCTCCATCAACGCCCACGGCTCCCTGCTGGTACAGGCCACGCACGTGGGCACCGACACCACCCTATCTCAAATTGTAAAGCTGGTGGAGGAAGCACAGACCTCCAAGGTAGGATGGTATATGCTGACACACTCGCATGTGTGCACGCACACACGCTCACACGCACACTCACACACGCACATACTCACACACATGCACCCATGCTTACAAGCACACACACAGTGACACATTCACTTATACACACATGCACACGCACTCATGCTCACACTGTGTACACATATACATCTATACTCGGATGTGCATGCTCAAACGCGCACACACACACACACACACACACACACACACACACACACACACACAGTTTCTCTAGAATAAGCAGGGTTCAGCTGAGAAAATAGAAAATGTGGCCTCAGGATGTAAACAAACACTCTGGGCTCTTTATAAGGCACCCATCCAGCAGTTTGCAGACAGGCTGAGCAGCTGCTTTGTCCCTTTCATCATTACCACCTCTGTGGTGACCCTGCTGGTCTGGCTGGTCATCGGCTTCTTGAACTTTGATGTTGTGGCTAAGTACTTCCCAGTAAGTAAGCGCCTGAGGAGGCTGGCTGGGGCTGGGCAGGCTGGCTGGGGCTGGGAAGGCTGGCTGGGGCTGGGTGGGGCTGGCTGGCTAGGGTTGGGCAGGCTAGCTGGGGCTGGCTAGGGCTGGGTGGGGCTGGTTGGCTGGGGCTGGGCGGGGCTGACTGGCTGGGGCTGGGCGGGGCTATCTGGGGCTGGGCAGGGCTGGCTGGGGCTGGCTAGGGCTGGGCGCGGCACCTACACTGTGCCATCTCTGTAACCAAAAGAAGTGGACAAGCGTGGTGCTGCTGCGAGGCCTTCTGTCTGCTGCTGTTGCTGATGACGATGATGATGGTGTTGCTTTTCTTCTTGAGTTATTTCTCTAATGGTAAACAGGTGCAGATCAAACTGTACACACAGCTTCATCTTCTACAGTTTTAAAATTGTGATCCTTTTTGTCTGCATGTTTTTTTTTCCTGTGTGTGTATGTACAAATGTGTGTGTTTCTGTGTCTTGTATCTGTACAAACACCTGTGTGTGTGTGTGTGTGTGTGTGTGTGTGTGTGTGTGTGTGCGCGTGTGTGTGTGTGTGTTTCCATACTTGAATGAACAGGGCTACACCAGTACCATCCCCAGGACAGATGTGGTGGTACGCTTTGCCTTCCAGACATCCATCACAGTCCTGTCCATTGCCTGCCCCTGTTCCCTCGGCCTGGCCACGCCCACCGCTGTCATGGTGGGCACTGGTGTGGGCGCACAGAATGGCATCCTCATCAAAGGAGGGGAGCCGCTGGAGATGGCCCACAAGGTGGGGCCATGCTTTGGATCTTGGCAGAAATTTGTAGTTATTGAACAAGCCCTTGAGCTGTATTCATAGTCATTTGAAAATGAGTTTGACTGATTTCTTTTAGCAGGAGCACACATGAGCAGTCTTCTGACATGGTGTCTGGTAACTCATGTCTGTTTACACTAATTAAACTGCAGTTTACAGTCCAGTACTGTGTGTTGCACTTTTATGTCAGTTAGTCATTAATTACATCTGAATTGTTCAGTTGGCATTCCACCCTCTTCTAGCCTTTATGATCTATGCTCTTCTCTCTGCTCCCTTAACCCATGTCCCACCCCCCACACTGGTCCAAACCTGACCCTCCCTCCATGCAGATCCAGGTGGTGATGTTTGACAAGACGGGCACCATCACGGTGGGCGTACCCCGTGTGATGCGGGTGCTGGTCCTATGGGATCGGGCCCGCGTGACATTGAGGGAGGTGCTGGCAGTGTTGGGCACAGCAGAGGCTAGCAGCGAGCACCCACTGGGCATAGCTGTGGCAAAGTACTGCAGAGAGGCAAGAGAGCAGATACAG
>JABJVR010033870.1:21826-33882 GCA_025773905.1 Chitala chitala
GAATACTCACATCTCACTGAGTACTGCAGAGAGGCAAGAGAGCAGATACAGGAATACTCACATCTCACTGAGTACTGCAGAGAGGCAAGAGAGCAGATACAGGAATACTCACATCTCACTGAGTACTGGGGAGAGGCCAGATGGAGAGAATATACATGTATACTCTGGGTGTCAGCCCAGACCTCAGAGATTAAAGTGATTTCACATGTTCAGGTGTGCGTGTTTGCCTGTGTGTGTACCCCACAGGAGCTGGAGACGGACACTCTGGGCTACTGCACAGATTTCCAAGCAGTGCCTGGCTGTGGTATCAGTTGCAAGGTCTCCAATGTGGAAGTGCTTCTGCAGTCTGAAGCCCACAGACTCCGGACCACCGGACTGACCTGGCAGGGGGCCACTGTGGATCAGAGCCACCTGACCACCAACACTGAGCAGCACACAGCAGGTCAGTGGGTCCACTCCAGGGTTAGACTGTGCCATGGTCTGTGGCTTTGGGCTGATTGGGCACCATCTGGAGCTTGTCTTTCTAATCAAGCAGGGGACTGTGTTGTGGTTAGGGCCATGGGTAGTCATAGGTGACAGAAAACACACAAACACATGGATATCAGTGTGACACGTATGTCCCTGTTTGTGTTTGTCTCTAGGCTCCTCCTACTCTGTTCTGATTGGCAATCGAGAGTGGATGAGGCGTAATGGTCTTCAGGTTACCGCAGACGTGGATGAAGCCATGTCCAGTCATGAGTCCAAAGGACAGACTGCCATCTTGGTAGCCATTGATGGTACTGTGCCGGTTCAGGTTAATCTAGTATTTGTCTGGTGTTTGTGTGGTAAATGGTTTGCTGCTCATGTCAAAGTGTATTTTAATATTGCACATCCCATAATTGTACAGCGTCCGTGTCCACTCGTTACCTGGGACGCCCATTGAACAAATGCAGTGAATAAAATGAATTTTAAAAAGCAGATGGTTCTTAAATGGTAAAATGCTGATAGTTTAACACACAGCTGACTGGTGTTGTGAGGCTGTTGTACAGCTCTGCAGACTAAATTCCACTGAGGATTGTGCTGCAGGGTAAATTAAAAAAAATTTTTATTTTGGTGTTCTGTGTGCTGCAGGCGTTTTGTGTGCCATGTTAGCCATTGCTGATACAGTGAAGTCAGAGTCTGCTCTGGCTGTGCACACCCTGAATAGCATGGGTATCGATGTGGTGATGATCACCGGGGACAACTGGCGCACTGCCAAGGCCATCGCTACTCAGGTGGGAAGAAACGTCACATGGACAAACCCAAGAACTGAGGTGGAGGAACCCTACTCACGTGTGTGTGTGTGTGTGTGTGTGTGTGTGTGTGTGTGTGTGTGTGTGTGTGTGTGTGTGTGTGCGCGCGCGCGCGTACAGGTGGGCATCAGGAAGGTGTTCTCAGAAGTCCTGCCCTCCCACAAGGTGGCCAAAGTACAGGAGCTGCAGGAGCGTGGCTACAGGGTAGCCATGGTAGGAGATGGAGTCAATGACTCTCCGGCCCTTGCCCGGGCTGACGTGGGCATCGCCATTGGCACAGGCACTGATGTGGCCATTGAAGCAGCTGACGTGGTGCTAATCAGAGTGAGAGAACAGGGATGCTTTACTGTTTGTGTTTACAGAGCCCTTAGTGGACAGAAGGATGATTCTGATTGGACAGCTTTGTGGTGACACCAGAGCTGCTGCTGACAGATGCGGTTGTTATGCATGATGATAACTCAGATCATCCGCTGCCCAAACACCATCTTGCACAGATTGTAACACGCCCTGCCTCAGAACACTGCTGTAAAGGCTTTATGTAGTATTAACAGTTTCTTTAGGAAGCTGAAATACTTTTTTTTCTCTCACAGAATGATTTACTGGATGTTGTGGCCAGCATTGAGTTGTCCAAGAAAACAGTGAGGAGAATAAGGATCAACTTTGTCTTTGCACTGATCTACAACCTTCTGGGCATCCCCATAGCAGCAGGTTGGTCTAACCCCACATTACTACTGGAAACAGCATGTACTTTACTGTTTCATATCCCAAAATAAGCACTAATTTTTTACTGCAACTGTGTAGTTAAACTGCATTTTGTATGTTTATATCTAAAACGAACTCCTAGTAAGATACAGTTTTACAAGTTAAATAACAAACTTTCGTTCCACGTTAACCTTAGCATGGCATGAATATATAATAAATTGCTAGATTTCATTTTAACCTTGCATAGCTGTTTTCTTTTTAACTTCAGTTTTTTACAAAAATGCATCAAGTTCTTTTCTGAAGGGAAGAAATGTACAACTGCAGTGTTGGTTCTCTGCCTGGCCATATTGTACACCAAAATGGGTTTGTAGTGGAGGAGAGAATGGGGGAGAAAATGGGTTTATGGAGGAGAGAATGGGCTTATAGAGGAGGAGAGAATGGAGGAGACAATTGGCTTATAGAGGAGGAGAGAATGGAGGAGAGAATGGGCTTATAGTGGAGGAGTGAATGGAGGAGAGAATGGAGGAGAGAATTGTCTTATAGAGGAGGAGAGAATGGAGGACTGAATGGAGGAGAGAATGGGGTTATAGTGGAGGAGTGAATGGAGGAGAGAATTGGCTTATAGAGAAGGAGAGAATGGAGGAGAGAATGGGCTTATAGTGGAGGAGTGAATGGAGGAGAGAATGGGCTTATAGTGGAGGAGTGATTGGGGGAGAGAATGGGCTTTTAGAGGAGGAGAGAATGGGCTTATAGAGGAGGAGAGATTGGGGGAGACAATTGGTTTATAGAGGAGGAGAGAATGGAGGAGAGAATTGGCTTATAGAGGAGGAGAGAATGGAGGAGTGAATGGAGGAGAGAATGGGGTTATAGTGGAGGAGTGAATGGAGGAGAGAATGGGTTTATAGAGGAGGAGTGAATGGAGGAGAGAATGGGCTTATAGTGGAGGAGTGAATGGAGGAGAGAATGGCCTTATAGTGGAGGAGTGAATGGAGGAGAGAATGGGCTTATAGTGGAGGAGAGAATGGAGGAGAGAATGGGCTTATAGAGGAGGAGATATTGGGGGAGAGAATGGGTTTATAGAGGAGGAGAGAATTGGGGAGAGAATGGGCTTATAGAGAAGGAGAGAATGGGGGAGAGAATGGAGGAGAGAATGGGTTTGTAGTGAAGGAGAAAGGTGTCTTTCTCCCCCATTAATGTTTTTGTCTGAGCCACACAGTGCGGGGGAGTACAGTAAAGTAGCTGCAGGTACTTCTGTCAGTGGGCGCGTGGGCTTGTGTTTTGTGTCTGTGTGTATGGGATGGAGGAAAGGTGTGTGTGTGTGTGTGTGTGTGTGTGTGTGTGTGTGTGTGTGTGTGTGTGTGTGTGAGAGAGGGAGAGCAGTGGGTGTAAGTGTCACTTTCTGCTGTGCAGGTGTGTTCATGCCGGCAGGTCTGGTCCTAGAACCATGGATGGGTTCTGCTGCCATGGCAGCATCTTCCGTCTCCGTGGTGCTGTCATCCCTCCTGCTCAAGCTGTGAGTTCACATCTGTCTCTGCCTCTGACTTCCTTACTTTTGTGTGCTCCCGTACAGTTACCTGTGAAGTCTTAGCTCTGGGTAATCCTGTGTGTATTTGTGCCTACAGTTGACCTGTAGTATCTCATCCAGCTGGAAGCAAACAAACTCTGCTGTGTGCAGACCTGGGAGAAAACTAAGGGTGGGAGTAACGTTCATACCAACCCCAGCACAGCCCCCCTCAGTGGAGCGTTCATTCAGCACCTATCCTGCATCATAGGAAGCTAGACTTGAGTGAAATGTTGTTTTTGCAATCCTTTGGAGCCCTGCTTCTTGACAGTTAAGAATTACAAAGCATTGCTAACACAGAACTCCACCTGGATCTGCCCTGGTGCGCTTCCTGTTGAGCTCACTTGTTCTGAGACTGATTCAGCCACATCAGGGTTGTGTCCCTTTGTCAGCAAGGTGTATAACAAGGCATATAACATGCAAAGTCCTGCTTCCCTGTCTCACATTTTTCTTTTTCTATCCATCCACAAAATACTGTCAGATGCTAAAGAGAGAGACAGAGCAGTTTTTCTTCTTTAACGCTTCACTGTTTCCCCATCATTTTTCATTGTCTTTGCTTAATTAGTTTTGGAGTCAGACTGATCCATTGGTCCAGTATTATATTCAGCTGTTTCACCATTCAGTGGGCTGTTTGCCTTAGGCAAGCGATTATCCCACTCGCCTTTCATCACACCTGTGTTGGAGAGTGCCGTCCCTTTGGCCCTCGTTTAGTGTGGATCCAGGGTCTCCCCTCTCACATCCCCTATTGCATTCCACTGGTTCTGTTGGCCTTTTGGTCAACATTGTCGTTACGTTGCTGCAACGCTGCTGTAACTAGACACCATTTTTCTGCAGTCCTGGGATACTCAGTCTCAAAGGCTGCGCAGTGTGTTGGTTGCTAGGTAATGCTTAGATGTCCCTTACACCCAAGTGGACCATAAACTTTTGTCTTCAGTGAGGCGTCGCCATAGAAACAAGAAATCCAGCGGTAGGTTTGTGTTAGCCAAAGGCAATCTCGACGCTGTCTCCAGGGTCTCCGCCCACTTAATGTCAGATACAAGTTGGTAAACTTACAGAATCAGCCCTTCAGCCCTCATCTTCCTCCCTTCTTCCCTGTCTCCTTTCCTGCACTTTTTTCCTCTCTTTATCTCCATCTAACATCACAATTCAAACCAAGGATAAAAAAACTACATAATTTTATAAACATCAAGGAGAAGTACAACAAATGGGAGACATAATGAAGTGGGTGATGATGGTCAGTGCTGGAGCTGGTGATGAACAAATTGCAGATTTACATGACAATGTTAAACAGGTCTGCACAGAACTTATTCGAGTTCTGTATGTTAACACAGTCAGGGTTGATGTTCTGACATGCTCTCTCTCTCTCTCCATCTCTATCTCTGACACACACACACACACACTCTTGCTCTCTCTGACACACACACTCACATAAACACAAACACACACTGGCATTCTCTCTCTCTCTCTTTTATACACACACAGGTATAGGAAGACATCCATGGAGCAGTATGAAGCACTGGCTCAGGGCCAGATGAAGACTTTAAGTCCGTCTGAGGTCAGCACATGTGTGGGACTTGATGACCGCGCTCCTTCATCTGTAATCTCTAGGCGACGCTCAGCACCACCCTGGGGACATCGGTCTGTGCAGAGCACTGGGAAAGGCCAGGACTTTGTTGTATAGGACTAGTAGGCATGTGGGACAGTAAAGGCTGTGACATACATTGATGTAACTGCAGCATCATGACCCCAGAAGGATGTGTCTGCCAATCACCTACACTTAAGTTAACTCCAGTGTACCCGTGTCACACACCTGCACCTGACAGTACTTCACCGAACCCCAGCTACCAGCAGTCCTTGGAATCCACTTGGTTATAGCTGCCAACCTCACATGGCCTCCAAATAAACCAACACACAATGTTTACAAAACTGTGAGACATTTCAGTCTCACTGGATCCACAATAATGTTCCTCTTAACTCGCAGTAAAGTGAATACTGTGTAACAGGACAAGAAGGTACCTCTGCACACACTAGTGAGGCTGTTCCCCACACACCAACATTACTGTGTAACAGGACAAGAAGGTACCTCTACACACACTAGTGAGGCTGTTCCCCACACACCAACATTACTGTGTAACAGGACAAGAAGGTACCTCTACACACACTTGTGAGGCTGTTCCCCAGTGGTTAGCACTGTTGTCTCGCACCTCCCAGCCTGGGGATTGATTCCAGCCTTGGGTCTGTGTGCGTGGAATTTGCATGTTCTCCCTGTGCTTGGTGGGTTTTCTCTGGGTTCTCCGGTTTCCTCCCACAGTCCAAACACATGCAGGTTAGGTTGATTGGTGTGCCTAATTTGCCAGTAATGTGTGTGTGTGTGCGTGCGCACTGTGGTGGGTTGGCGCCCCGCCCTGGGTGTCCCCTGCCCTGCACCCTATGTGTTCTGCTATGGGCTCCAGGTTTCCCCGTGACCCTTAACAGGATGAAGCAGTATAGAAGACGACTGACTGACTCCTTGCATCACGATGTTTATTCAATTTATCAGTATATTAAATGTATGAAAGAAAACCTTTAATTGCATTACTGTGTCCACTTAACAGCGACTGCACGTATATTCATGCGGCCAGCATTCATATTGCATTCATGTGTTTATGTGCTATAACAGTGAAACTCTCGTAGAATATAAAAGTGTCCGGATAGTATGTCTGAGATGAAGAAGTCCCTTCCATTAGTTATGGGACTTCATATTTGGTCTTGCCATGTGTTCTCTGTCATATGAGCTGTTTTTTCTGATGGTGCTCCCAGTTGGACCCTTGGTTCTGTCTCTGCTCTCTGTAGTCCAGCTCGATTGGTCCAGATTCCACCTTCCTCAGGCTGCCTCTCCATGCTAAGGATTCTGTCAGCCATGTGCAAAATGTGTGTGTGGCTTACTGGACACAACTGGTGTTTACAGGCTCCCCACGGTGCTGCAGTTCTGTCGCAGTTCTGCTGTTAGTTTATTGGCAGTGTGGGTGTGAGGGGAAACTGTGCTGGTGCCCTGCTTGGTGAATGTAAAGGTCCATATCACCTCAGAACGTGGCCAAACATTGTGGGTTCAAATCCCAATGGAGACCATCAGGGCACTTTGCTACCATGCTGAAAATTTGTCAGTATATATTGACAAATATTTTGAGATTATATATCGTTAAAGAGTTTGATGTGTGAGATACATGGTCTACATTAAGATGACGGGGTGGTTAACAGAGTGTGCCCAAAGTTATTTGCATACATTTGCTGAAATATACAACCAAGTCAAGCCAGAGTGCCTGAGGCTAAAACCATGCTCAATAATACTGTCATAAGTTCCACAAATTTTACCTCTTTTGTTTATATTTTAGCCCTCCTTCTACACCACAAGGTGTTCTTCATCTGTCCTCTTCCCAGTAAGCACACCTGCTATGCAAAACTTCACTTAAACATCAGGCGGTCACAATATGATCACATCCATTTCAATGCGTCACATCTTGGTAGGGATCAGCGCTACATAGTCCCAATATGAAAGCAGTTTAACACTAACTATTCTAAATCAGCTGCAATGTAATATACTATATTAGGAGGTACCCAATCAGCACACTTACATGAAACTGTGCTTTGCACAACGACGCAGGTTCAAAACCCCTGGCTCCCTTGGTTCATTATATTGGTGTCAGAGTGGGATAAAATCCCATTGGCTGAATCAGGATGAGGTTGAAGCAAGGGTAACAAGTGGGGCGGTGTAACGACTGCTGTACGTGGTAATTTCTTGGCTGGAATGATGATGACATCATTTCCAGTGTTAAGAAAAGCATTTCATTATTTCAGAGCGCAAAAGACTCGTGTTTAGCTTAGTGAGCTGGTCGTCTTGTCTGGTGCTGAGTGCAGGCAGGGACAACCTGAGTTCAAAACCTGCTGGTTCCTTCAGTGTGTTATAATATTGAACTAACTCAGCCCTCCTCCTGCACAATGAGGACTCTTTGTCTGGCCTCTTGGGGGTTCTACAAAGACTGGTATGTGAAAAGCAATGCACTTCTGTATTTGTCTGCAAAGGAATGATATTTAGTCTCACTCCGTTGTGAGTTTCGATTAACATAGTTGTTAATCATTCTGAAAAATTAATTTCCTTTGGAGTGGCCCCAGATCATGGTGATGTGTGATGGTGGTGTGTGACCAGTTTACATTGGAATGAGAAGTTCTAAACTGGCTGTAAATTTTAGCTTCAGATTGATAATTAAAGCTCACTTTTCTGAAATGCATCTGAGGGTGTAACTGTAGCCCTTTATGAGGCCAAGGTGTTAACTTGAATTGCTTCTGGACACTATCTGTCAGAATAACTGGAAATATGGTGCATTTATAGACTATAAAGACCCAGGTAATATCTATCTGGTGAATAATATTTACTCAAATGGACCATCAGGAACATTTTTCATTGTTTTGTTGTGTAGGGGTGATGCTAAACTACATTTTGTTTTCTTAGTGATTGTGGTGGGTCAGGTTATAAAATAATACTTGTTTAAATTAATTGCACTACTTAAAAACAAAAGAACCCAAATTATTGATCATATAAATCTCCATTAGGCAAACTCTCTACTTCTGGTGGAGATGCAAAATGCAACACATTACAACATAATGAAACCTGATGTGCTCTTCTAGGTGATTATGTACTGATTTAGCGTGAAGATTTAAGCATATGAAGATGTATTGGTTTGAAACCTGTTTTCTACACGTTTCCTCTCATTTGTCAATCATTTGGATTTCTTTTAGTTGCTACGATTGCCCTGAATATAACCAACGTATAGAGGCTGCATAATCATTGCAAATCAGTTACATGGTTTGATAAGTCAATTACATGGTTGTTTTCATTCATTAAATCAGAGAAACTGGTGTAGTCACAAATTTTGACGATGTCTGCATTTAAAAGAGGTGTTACGTAACTCCTGAGAGTGGTGGGTGTGCTTTTGTTGAAATACAAAAGATGCCTATACTGCATGTACCTACTTAGTTCTTAGTATTGAGTTTATATATATATATATATATATATATATATATAAGCAAAAGAAACGGAGCAGTTCGTCTTCCCGTGATAAGTCACCTGCCTGAAACTGCTCCCCCCCACCCCACGCAAAACTCCGGGGAAAATTGTCTCAGTCGTTTGTGCTGTTAAAATTTTCGCTGTGAGCAGGGAACCGTGGGGGCGCGCATTTGCGCGTTCTGGAGATCCCGAAGCTCGCTCCACACGCTCAGTTCAGACAAGTGAATGAAGCGGTAAGTTTGACAGCTTTCAGGCAAATCACGCATGGGCTATAACCGGCTAATTAACCGATCTGATTAACCTAACGCCGTTTTTCCTTTCGCAGTAATACACCAACTCTTCACCGACTGCATCTGAACAATTGCTTTGTTATACGTGGAGGCAAAGTCGTTTAGTTATTATAATCGTCCTGATTACAGTAATATTTCCTCTTAGTTACATTTTTGTTTTTTTAATATTGCTTTTAGCACGCTTTCTCACCATACACACGTAAGTAAATTTAAACTGAAACATGTCATAAGTGCGTTTTTCCTCTTAACGCAGTTCCCATTCTTGTGCTGGTTTAACCCCATGTTGTGGGATTTTCTGTCCAAATGACGCGCGGGAGCAGTTCTCATGTCTTCTGCTTCACAGTGGTTATGGATCACATCCTGCATGCAATACCGAGCTGTCGTTTGGTGAGATTGCAGCTGTAAGGGTCGTTTGGCTGCACTTGTTATTCTGTTGGTGGGTGTTAATAATCTTAATTGTAGTAATAAAAATTCTTCATACCGTAAACCAATTCCTGCATATCGTTGGTTTACAGTGACATACTTGGGGGGGATCTTTAGAAGCCTGTGCATGTGCTGTCTAGTTTTCTGGTATTTCTATTTAGTTTTGTTACTATATCTATATTTTCGTTTTGATCTGGGGTTTGTTTTTATATCCTATCTGGTTTCTTGGATCTCTGCTTGTCCTCATTTATGCCCTCATTAGTTCCACCTGTTAGTTTGTAGTGTAAGTTCTACACAGGGTCTGTGTTTCTTCATTTTGGGGCCGGTTATTGTAGGTGGAGAGTGTAGATCGCTCAGTGATTGTGTTTATGCTCCAGTTTACTTGTGTGTTGTCTCAGGGGGTGTAAATCAGATCCCATTGTGGTGCCTAGTGTTCTTTCTCTAGTCACTCTTCCATCTTACAACAGTTTGTGATCCTAACCCCTTTGTCCTGTTGTGCTGGCGTTTGGTTCTAGTAAACCCGTTCCTCTCGGACTAGACATCACCACCTCCCTTGTCTTAAACGCCAAACCAAAGCGTTGCGTAACTTTGCATGTAATGTTATTTCAAACTAGCTCACTGCTGTAGAACTTGGTTTTTTGTTTCATGAAAAAGTGGGTTGGCTGTCCTTAAGTAACATAGATCTGTCAGAGAAAATAGTGCTTCTCTCAACACTGCACATGGCTTACCCTCTGGAGTATAATAACAAGCAAAATGGTGATGTGACAGGAACGTCTGTAAAACCAGATGTTGTGGGTTGTGAGCATGCCACGTGCCACCTGCGATGAAATGTCACCATTCTCCCAG
Source organism: Chitala chitala (assembly GCA_025773905.1). NCBI lineage: Eukaryota > Metazoa > Chordata > Actinopteri > Osteoglossiformes > Notopteridae > Chitala > Chitala chitala. The sequence goes on from JABJVR010033870.1 coordinate 31,961, forward strand.
GTGACCAGACAATTGCTTCGCGATGACTGCCGGTATTGAGAAAGCCTGCCATCGCTGCCTGTCTCACATTGCCAGTAACGGTGAGTTCACCGAGCTGTCTTATCGAGTCGCACCATTTAGGCTGACTCTCAACCACGGTTCAACTCATCGTACACTCCATGGTACCTAATGGTACGGTTCAGTTTGGAACAACCATCGAGTGGGTCCAGAAGTGGTGTGACAGTCACAAATCTGGCATATCTTTTTATCACCGTGCACAGGTAAAACTGTGAACAGACTGTGGTCACACCAATGTGAAATAAAATGTTTTTTTTCTCTATTTCCCTTCTATATGATTTGTTTTATAAATATTTAAACAAAATTAAAATTATTAATTCCTGCATAAAGACTTTTCAGTAATTGAAGGCCACACTGTGAGTCTTGGCCATGGCTTAAACCTGTCATATGATGTGAACCCAAGAGTAGACAGATCTCAGCTGTACCCCATAAGAACGTGTAAATGTAACTGTTAAAGAGCCGTAAACTTTTCATGTAGTGTGTGCCTATATCCCAGTGTCACACTATGTGCAGTACTCTTCGTGTAGATCAGTATGCATGTGTATCTCACTGTTTATGTATCACCGTGTGTGTGTGTGTGTGTGTGTGTGTGTGTGTGTGTGTGTGTGTGCGCACAACACTTAGTATCTCACTGTGTGTAAATCTTTTTGTATTTATGTATTTCACTGTGACTGAATCTCAGTGTGTATGATTGTGTGTGATATCCTCTGCTCTTCTACAGCCTGTCTGATTGTGGCTCTTCTCGCATTCCTGGCCCTGCCTCTCACCATGGCATTTGTGGGTAAGAACTTGTCCAACACTGCAAGTTCTTCAAGGTGTTTGTGTCCACTTCTGTGCTTTTCCTCAAAGTAAAAGAGTGCAAGTAGATGTTCAGTTGAAGAGAAGAAACAAACAGGATATGGTAACAGAAAGTTGTGTATTTATGTATGTGTGTATCTATGAGGAAGGGTCCACATGGATAACTTTCCATTTGCAGTAATGGTCACTACTGTGTGTGATGGGAGGGAGCAGTCCTGGTGCACAGCATCACAGAGTTGCTCTATCCTGGTTCTTCAGGGGTGAAGATGATTGATGACTGTCCCATACAGCCCATGGTCCCACTGTACCTTCTGGTGGGGGGTGTGGTTGGCAGCCTGAAGGTACTTTGGAAAAATTTGGTCCATAATATATGCTTGTTCTTTTCACTTTACAAATTCAGGTCATCTGGGTTCTTGTGTCCCATGGTCTTGACTATATCTAAACTGAGATGTAAGGTGAAATGTGAGAAACACCTAAAACTTTTTAGTTTTTAGTTCTTAACTTCCCACCCCAGCCTGTACACATACTGTACTGTTTCACCATCAGCACAGCTGACTCAGGTAACCAAGGACTTGATACACTATATTGCCAAAAGTATTGGGACACCCCTCCAAATCATTGGATTCAGGTGTTCCAATCGCCTCCATGGCCATAGGTGTACAAAATCAAGCAACTAGACATGCTGACTGCTTCTAAAAACATTTGTGAAAGAATGGGTCACTCTCAGGAGCTCAGTGAATTGAAGCGTGGTACTGTGATAGGTTGCCACCTGTGCAATAAGTCCATCCGTGAATTTTCCTCGCTACTAAATATTCCACAGTCAACTGTGAGTGGTATTATAACAAAGTGGAAACAACTGGGAACAACAGCAACTCACAAAGTGTAGGTCACGTAAAATGACAGAGCGGGGTCAGCGCATGCTGAAATGCACAGTGCGCAAAAGTCACCAACAGTCTGCAGAGTCAATACCTACAGACCTCCAAACTTCGTGTGCCCTTCAGATTAGCACAACAACAGTGCGTAGAGAGCTTCGCGGTGTCCATGGCTGAGCAGCTGCATCCAAGCCT
>JABJVR010033899.1:0-12375 GCA_025773905.1 Chitala chitala
TTGCCCTGATCCTGTGGAGTAAAGAACCCCTTTGCACAATAGACTTTGCCTTTGCCTCAGTTCCTACGTTCTGCGAATGTGACAGTACCCCAATGCTCAGCTGCATATTAAGAATAGATTTTTGGCTGCTTCTGTACCTTCAAACACTGGAGTACCAAATTTTTGTATTATTTAAATTACATGCACTTTTTTTGGTCCAAAATAATCCAAATTTTGAAGTTATAAAACAAACCTGAGCTTTCATGAATAAGCAGAAAAGGTAGTCTATATAATGAAACGGTAATTGTTTATATACACCTGTACAGTTTAACAAAAATCCAGTTTCAAACAAGTGTGCTCACTATTGAGTGATGCTGCATGACTGGTTACATATCCACGTGTAAATATGTTAAGGCCAGCTGAGCAGTCTGGCTTGACCTTATACATACAGTCCATATCTTCATGCCAGCAGACATTTTGTACCTTAAACCACTGCCCAAATCCACACAGTGGATGCACTAGGGCACAGAAAGGAAGCGTTTTCAAGGACAGAGCTCCTCTGTGAAACCCCATGCAGAGCTCGGGATTGGGATAAGGAAACACATAGGCTCACACACCGGCTTTGATGTACATACATTAAATCCCCTTAGCTGTTCTCGAAAAACATTACTGTCATGGAATTTCATAACTAAAATTATAATTTCAAGATATTCTGCACCACAAATTATCTGCTATTATAAACACCTTGGAAATATATATATTTTTAATGCTTCACATTGGTACATCTTTCTCTGAGTACTCCTAATTGCCCCTGACTCAATAACAACCCAGCCTTTGTTCTAATGTCTTAATGTGCATTAGTAACCTTAATGGAATGGGTACATTGAAAGGTTTGTGCAAAGTACTAATCATCGCACTTAATCAAAAGTACACTCAAGCAGTACTGAAATAGAATAACTTTAAGATTGAAAAGTGTTGACCCTTACAACAGGAAGATTGAATTTTCAAGCTTAGTATTTGGTGATAACGCCATACATGCATAAACAGCTGGAAAAAGTCTAAGTATTAACCACTCAGAAAGAATTGTCACCTACCTGTATGAGAAAATCTGAAGAACTAGGACAGAATTTTTATGTTTCCATGCTCATGTCTCATTTCTTAAGAAATTGAGTTTTGAGGCATTTTTGCACATCTTCCTCACGGTTCTAAAACACTGAGTGAGAGAGCAACAATGTTTAGTAGTACTACTGTGTCATCAGCTGTGTGTGACCACTAACAGCACAAACTGCTTCCCTTTAGGGACACAAGTTTGCTTTTTTGGCAGGTCTGTCCAAAGTGGAGAATTTTTTGTCATTGGCTAAAAGGTATTGCTGCTGCATGATGATTGGCTACAAACAGTATATCCCACATTTTACTTCAGCTCTCTTGGAAGAACCCACACCTGTGTGGTTGAAAGACAAATTTTTACACTGATCAAACTGAACGCTGACACACTGTCACTCTCCCACTGGATACTCATTAGGATTCTGACTTCAGCCGTCCTGAGTGCTGGGCCAGCTGGCATGTAGAAAGATCGATGGAGATCCGTGGCTTGGCACAAAGACTGAAAGGAAATGAATAAGCAAATAGGCGCTGTGACGTCCCAGCTTCTGTCTGTCACCTTGACAACTGAGAGTTCCAGCAGCCTCTTCGGTCCTTTTTTAGATTCTGATTGTTTCTGCTTACTGTAAGTTTCATAACTGGCTATCTGAGCTAAATGAGACACAGTACTTAAAAAGGTGAAGAGTTGTAACCCTGTAGGAACTGAGGTGCTAATAATGGTTTTCCCTTCAAGAGAATGCATATACATGTATGAAAATGTGTATACATAAATGCATGGATATTACTGGTATATTAATGTATTAATGTTTTTATTTCTTTTGTACTGAACACTCTACCAAGAAAAATCTTAAAAATGTTATGGCTGCTAAGATTATTTTTTCCACTTTGTTTTATATTCTGAATTTTTTTTTATTTTTGCATCATGCTGTTCAATATTTTTAAACATGCTGTGCCATGCCCAAGTCGTGCCTTCCAATCCCCAAACAAAATGTGTCGAAAAAGGCATTTTGTAAAGCTGTTCACATTTATTTATTTCGTTTATCCAAAGTGACTTACCACATTTCACATACGCTACAGCAAAATTGGTTCCCTGCATTTAACCCATCTCCCTGGGGGACAGCAATGAACAACCACGTGCTGTTCTCATAACTACTTAATTGGAAGAGAGGGTAAGAATGACATAAAGCATTTATGACCGTTACGTTATGTTTGTAAATGATGCACGCACGCACAACTCATTAAAACCTTAAAAGGCCTTTGGAATTATTTTATAATTACCCCCATACACAATTACACCTACGTTCGTTATGAAACGGACACAAACTAACTAACTTAAAGATATCCTTTAACCAAGACTTAGATTCGCCCATTAAAGCAGAGGGCAAAAAATCTTTGACGTCATACAGCTCTGTGGGACACACACACACACACACACATGCGTTTGTGTTTTTTATATAGGTAACCACTTTTTTATATAGGGAACTACTGCTTATCATTGCCAAATTAACCACGAATGCAAATTGATTTTTTTTTTTTTTTTTTTTTTGCAGCCTGAAATTTCATACTTTTCAGACAGCTCCTACACTACCCAACAGCTCACGTCCAACTTTTTGTTTGCAATAACACCCGGACACATCAGGCGATACAATAAGGCTGAATTGAACAGTTCTATTGCTACATTCATCGTGCAGTATTTTTTATCGGCATTGCCATGGTGAAAAGCCCATGTGACCATCAGAGAAAATTTCTGAACGATTTAGCCTTAGCAAAATGGCGTGTTTACGGGTCCAGTGTTTCCATCCTTCAACGCTAATTTTACTGACTTGCGCAAAACAAGTGCTTGAAGAGCGCATAATGGAAACCGCGAGTGGAGCTCCTAAATATAGTAGCGCCTCTCCAGCCGTGTAAATCCAGCGGCTGAACTTCACTGACGAGCTGAGCATGTGAAAACGACACTAAGCGGGGAAGTTGCCTAGAATGCCAGCGCTGAAGAAGGTATTCTGATCATTAATGAAACCTTATTCAATTACAGGACATCATATGTACGTTGAAATTACACGTTACGTTGTTCTTTCAGAAGTGTTACTACTACACATGAGGAATTTAATTCCAGAAATGTTTAAAAACAATTACAGGTGATTCTACGTTTTTAATTGAAACTATATTTTTACAAACCATGTCCGTTTTGATTACTTATGCATGCATAAAATTAATTTTAGGTATAAGACGGGTTGAATTTCAGTATGTTTTGAAAAGTTTATTTCGCCTTAATTTCATAGACTTTGTCCATTTAAAAATTCTGTGAAATATTCGTCTTTGCTTTTTCATATGGTTGTTTTTTAAACGCTTATTTTTTACACAAGAAATTCTGGTTTATTATTTAAAAATGTTAGCACCTTTGCCTTACCCCTCGACTGTATGTGCGTGCATCTGCGGCTCAAGAGCAGTCTCTGCTGGCCATAAGGCAACAATACACCTACTGTACAAAAACTGGCGCGATGCACCGTGGTTATTACCTGTACGAAGGTGAAGACAGGAATAATAATAATAATAATGATAATAATAATAATTCCAAGACAACTAAACCAGTGCCTCTTGTCTTTGATTCAACGTGCTTTATTATTTCTGAAATTTGATCACTGTTTTTAGACTTGTCTACCACCACTGGGTAATATGCCAGTCATTTGGCTATTTTAAAATGTGTGCTCCTGTCATATAATTGGATTTTTTACAGCATCCTCAGTAATACCGGCTTGATCTCCAGATCCAAACGCTATTTCAAAGAATACACTTGTTTTTTTTTTTCCTGTGGTTAATTTATTAACTATTACATCAGGTTAGTGTGTTTATAATGTAATAGTTGGGATGAAATTTGTTTAGGTTAATTGCACCAGGCTGCTGTTTAAGTAACACTGTATAGATTAAACTATTGCATCCAGAGCTGCAGGTAAAAGAACCCGCCTATTTCTTGTCCCTGGTGTAAGCATGCAAACTACCTCTGTCACTGCTTCTGTGCTCATGAACTCATGGGCAGTTATAGAGTAATAAAACATCTGATACAAAACTACCTGTATATTTTGAACAGAACAGTGATGATTGAAATACCCTATTGATATTGATGGGTAGCCTATTTACTGCAGTAAGAAATTCTGTGAGGAAACACTACCGACCAGGTCTGCCGTTCTTACTTCTGACAGACACTTTCACAAGTCAGTGCAACAGCTATAAATGTGTAACCCATTGTGCTCCTGCTCCTGTCTTCTGCAGGTGTTCTCAAGGTTCTTGTGGAGACACTGCTGCATCATGCCTGATAAGAACACAGGTAACTGGCTGGCCTCCACTTACCGTTATTAAATGAAACTACAGCATACTGGTATATGGCAGATTATCTGGTAGAGATTCAGCTTTGGTAATTGTTTCCATGGAAACCCTTCCAGCAGGTTTTCTAAGAGGTTAACTTTTTTGTTGTAAATGAATTTGATTTCAAATGTGGTTTAATGAGTTTCCTCAATATTTGCTCATTATTGGTGTAAATCCACTGCTTATAATGAAACGATTTTATTTGACAACACCGATATGTAAGCAAAGTGGTGTAAGCATGCTGCTCGAGGCATCTGAAACGTTTAGTTGTGCTGTTCTCTGTTACTTCTCAGTAAAAGTTATAAATGAAGTGTCCACGATAGGGATAAATTAGTTGCCAGTTTCACGGTAAACCACTGTAAAATTCTCGGCAGTTGATATTACTGTTTAGAATTTAAATTATCATTAAAACTAAAACCACAGCTGATTACTACGCTTTGAACAACTCCCTGTTGAAAGGTTGAACATAAGCATCGACCAAATGTCCATCATCAACCAAAGTTAGCAAACCGTCTCCTAGACAGGGGCGCAGCGTGCAACGTGAGTTTTTGTGTCAGTGGAAACATGGCGGGCGGCAGTGACAACGCTCTGGAGATTTTTCAGCTTTCTAAGAAGACTACATGCGAAGTATCATCATATTTTGGTGTTTATAAGAGTACTTTTTGAACATTTTCAGCACATTTTAACAGCACCAAATATTTTGCGGTGGGTTGGGGCCCTGCCCAGGGTGTCCCCTGTCCTGCACCCTGTGCTTTCTGGGATGGGCTCCAGGCTTCCCAAAACCCTAAATTGGATAAGGCGGTATAGAGAATGGATGGATGGATGCTTGTAGTCAGTCTTCAAATGTAAGTAATTTCTACATCAGTATTCAACAGAAATAGCCTCTGTTATTTATACCATATTACTAGTAACAATCAAAGTCTCAATAAGTACCAATATATTCAGTAATGTTTTGTTGTGTAAAGCACTTTGAGCCACATTGTTGTAAAAGGCGCTATATAAAAATAAATTGAATTGAATTGATGTACAACATTTGTGTTTCTCAGACTTAATAAGCAGAAAGAAGTGCAGTGAAATACAGTGTAAATAACATTCTGAGGTCCGTGTCCAGCTAGTTTACCCTGTAATCTGTGCCATGACAGCCCAGAGTGCTCCAGTGTAGCTGGGTTACCAGAGGAGGCCATGCACCGATACTACCTCAGTGTCAGATCTTTAACAGGCCATCAAAGGTGTTTTGTTTGTTTGGAAACAAAATAGACAGCTTCTCATGGACGTATCACTGTATATGGATCCCAGCTGATTACATCCTGGATGCTACATAATTTACAGCATTGTATAACTGTAAACTCCATTATTCAGGTATGATGAGTGGCAGCTAAGGTGCTACGTTTGAGTTTCATACCCTGCTTGTTGGAGGCAAAACATGTTCTGTTAAAAGCGTGTAAAAATCCTCTATGCCCTCTCATCGTGAGTGAAGGGAAAAGGTCTGATTTCAGTACGTACAGCTTTCAGTATGTCGCTTCTGAACATTGGGTGACCTGACAGCCTCTGACTGCCAGGCTGTAATCAACAAGCGCCACATTAGTAGTGAAGTAATTAACATCCATTCTGTGGTGGCTTTTGACAGAAACAAAGGCTTCAAATAACTCTGACCACAGTCAGTGGCGCACTGTGACAGTGTTAAGACTTTCCCCTTCTGTTTGAGGCAGCTTTTAAAGTTGAATCACAGTGAACAGCCCACTCAACTAGAAAATTGCAGGAAGTGTTCTTCTATGCTGCTGCATGCTGAAGTTGTGTATGTGTGGTCTGCCTTAATCTGAGAACCACAGCACAGTTCAGACCTGGCCAACCACTGACATGGTCAAAGGCCCTACACATGTATGGTTTTTTTTTTTGGCTGGCATTATAATTGGTTAATTTGTCATTTTTTAGAATGAAAATGGTCTCGGCTGCTGTTCCAGATCAGTTGATAGCCAAGAGCAGTTCAACCTCTTAAACAAATCATGTAATTGGACTATTAAGGGGACATTGCACAATTAGACAGAACCTTTGCAGCTGAAGGTGTAAATGGAGTTTTGGGGGACGTTGTGAATGTTAATTACTGTGAGAGTCCAGGGAGGACGTGTGTAAGACCTCATGCATTCTGGACAGAATATTACGTAAAATAACTTAAAATAAATTGGTCATATTTTTAGAAGTAAATGCCAGTTTATTTGTTTTATGTTGGATCATAATAACTTATATATATCATATATATTATATATATATCACATTATACATTTTTTTTTAATTTATACAAGGTGAAAAAATGCATCTGCTGTGCTGCAGCAGGTACACATCAGTAAGCAATAAGCAAAGATTAATTATAGGTCAAGTTTATTAATGATTCGTCCATTAAACCATAAATCTTCATTCAGCTCCAAACAAATGGCTCTAGAGTACTTTTCTGTGATGACATCAGCTGCCATCTTGATAAGACTTTTTGCTGATGAAACATGCCTAAGACAAATACTTTGTATTTTATATTATTGAGGAAACTTAATTAAATGCGTGATGGAAAGTGTTGGGGGAAAACGCCCTCATGAACGCCCTGCTTAACTGAGCAGCATGTGTCTTTCATAACATTTCAGTGAATTCCAAAATGGGTAAACGAATAGACATTCTTTAAAATTTAAAGCAGTATTGTTAAGGTAGCTGGGAAAAAAACAGCTTCTGTAATAACTACATTTCCTAAATTCCTAAGTATTACCACTAGATGGCACTACTTCAATGTGAGTGTAATTTTGTACCGAGGACTGTAGAGTGTCTCAGTCAACAAGCAAATCTGGTATTGCATCATTACCCCAGTTTGATTTTGCTCAAGAGACTGGAAAATGTGCGTTTTATCTTCTGAAACATGTGTATAGGGAAACGACAAACACAGAGTAATTAATTGGTGCAATGATAGTGTTGCAGGAGTAGGGCTGCAGCTCGTACATGATGCAGGCTGTATCTTTTCAGTTTTTTTTTTTTGTTTTTTTTTTTTAAAATAAGCTGTAAAGTTAATGTCATTTCTGAGGCTGGAGTAGTGTGGCACAGCTCGTCGTAGTGTCCCCATGTCACAGTGTCTCACACTTCTGTGCTTTCATTTTTAAGCCATCTGAGCCATAAACAAAACTAAATCTGATACAATTCTGCCTCACTCTGAAACATTTAAGATGTTTCCTGTTCCTATGGCCTGGTTACTGACTTGAAATGTGAGTACTCAAGAAGGATTTAGCAGTGTGTAAATTTGTATTTTGGTCTGGTTATAATGGTTGGCACTGTCCTGACCTGCCTTCAGTTTAAGAGCTACTCTTTGTTGTAAACATTGTTGGGCAGTGCTGAAACCTCATGGCCACTGGACTAATAACATCTTTCGGTGGGGACTTACAGGTGTCTAAAAACTGTAAAAAAAAAAAAAGACAGGCATGGTTGTCTGCAGGCATGAGTTGGCTGCTTTGAACCAAATGTTTTTATGTAAAGCGTACCCTTGAACTGGCCTCAAGCTAGCTTTAGTATAGCTGCGTATAATTTTGATGTAATCATGTTAATGAATATCACCTCCTGAACTACTTTGGAAGCCACCAACATTCACTATTTTTAATTGCTGGTACACAAACTGACAAAGTGCGACACGCTTACTCAAGCACCCCGAGTGTCACAGACACATTCATCAGAAGCTCACTTCTGTTCTGTTGCACAGGCCTGTAGCATCTCTTACAGGGAACTGAGAACAGGGTCCATTGATTTGTGTTATTAATTAGTTCCTGAAAACCCCATATAAATTCACAGTGCAGAGTCAAGAACCATCCATCTGTCTAATACCCAACTGCTTATCCCATACACTACAGTAGTACACTAGTTATCATTTAATGAGGTACTTTTTCTATATTTCTGTGCAATGCACAACAAAAAATAACAAATTACTGCACATACTGTTAAATTTCCTCACATGTAAACAAGGACAGACATTTAATAATGAAATTTACTTTAAGGCAGTCATCATGAATTGAACGAACAAGGGAATTTGCTTCCATGAACACTTACCATACTTGCTGAAAGAAGAGAATTCATTGTGCGCTTTGATGGGAACAAATTTGTTTTTGTGTTTTTTTAAACTCATGCTATACAGAGTGAACAAAAGACAGGAGATCAACTGGAAACAGCCGATTGCATAGTATAGCTAAGTAAGTCATTTCCACTTGAGATTTTCAGTTTCATGTTCAGCTGCATTTTGGATAATTTTTGTTACACTAGATTTTTGGTTCAGATCTTTACACTTGAATATCAAAAACCAAGAACTGTTATAGTGAAAAGTTATAGTAGATACCTGCTCATACTTTGGATGAAAAATATTATAACAAGGAAAATGTTCATTAATTGAAAATAGGGAGACAGCTCATAAATAAATAAATGAAAATAGAACAATCCATCAATTATCCAACTGCTTATCCTGTACAGGTCATGGGTGGCCGCTAGCCTACCCCAGGCAGGGCACACACTAGACAAGGATCTAACCCCTTGCAAGGCATGTATGCCAAGAGAAATTTAAGGGTGTTTACCATGTCAGCTGGGCTTCTTTCCTCCTGATTGAAATTTTTCACTGCTTATACAAGTAGTTTCTTCAGCCAAAAGCTGAAGGTACTTGGATAAGCAGCGAAACATTCCTATCAAGAAGAAAGAAGTCCAGCTGACATGACTCAGCTTCCAGACAGCTCCACCAAGATGACTGAGAATCTTCATTTACATATTGGTGTTCACCATAATTCAGTCCACCTAAACAGCATGTCTTTGGGCATAAACCAGGGACCTTGGAGGAAACCCATACAAGCATGAGGAGAACACGCAAACTTCACACACAGCTTTATACACGATGCTGAGAGCTGTTTGAACCCATAAGTGTGGAGGTGTGCAGCAACAGCACTAACCACTGAACCGCTATACTGGCCTAAAAGGTCAAAATAATTGGAGAAAATCATAACATTGCAACAGATGAATGTCACTGCTGCATCCTTCCTCAGTAAGTGTGTTGGTAAGAGCACAGCTGAGGACGTATGGTTTACCTCCAGAAATGGATTACTGAAAAAAAAAAAGTGGTTTGGAAGACTGCCATGCCTCAGCTGTGAGAGCTCCACACAGCTTCTGTGCTGGCTCAGTCTGAGGCTCTCTGCTGGTACTGCCAGACTCAGCTACTCTGGCAGGTAATATGGCTCTCTTGTGGCTCACTATGAACAGGGCTTCACAGGGTTAACTGAGACCCAGCTTCCCAAGTGCTGTCCACTTAAATCTTTTACTCTGTTTACTGGCCCATCGTGGTGCTTAGCATTCGGTAGTTACATCTTTACCGGTGGTGTTATTGTCTTCCAGTAATAAATTCCTATGGCCCGTTTAGAAGGATCCCACTACGTAATTCAATTTCTTTTCAAGTAATTCCCTGGCTAATTGCCTCAATTTAGTTACAACATTAAAAACTGATTTGAACCAAACTATTAACTACACCCTTGTTGAGTTTCAGAGCGGTTAAAATATAATATTAAAAGTCAGTGTCGAAAAATGGAGAAAGACAAGCAAAGGAGAGGAAACAAAAATGTCTAGAGTGGAATTAGACGGGGAGGGATTCAAAACATTGAGAGGTCCAAAGGTGAACCTGCTGCTGAATTGCTTCAGGCAAGCTGGCGATGTGAGTCAGAAATGAACACAGGAATGCTTTCGCGAGCTAAGAGTGGTACGGCGGGATTCTGCGCACGGCTCTCCGAGGGTCAGCTGAAGTACTCACCCCCAGAGAAGCAATGCATGAGGTACTGGTGCCTCTGCATGGTGGGCCGGGGTCAGTCCTTGGCCTTGTGGCTCACACTCAGTTGGATTATGCCTCAGGCTTAGGGCTGCCCTGGTGTGTGTGTTTGTGTGTGTAGGGGGGGTTGAGAGGCCACTACAGTCCATTCAGTGTTTGTTAATATTGTGAGTCCATCTTTGACTTATTTAAATCACCCTTAAGAATAGGCAGTGTAAGCACTGCCTGGCAGCAGATGGCAGGCAAGCCTTGTGTTATTAACAGGAATGAATCCGTCAATTCAACGTCGTAGGTGTGCCACTTGCATGAGACAGATAGTCTTAAATCTAATGAGAGAGCGACGCGCCAGTCCGCTGTGTCGCTGAACGGGGAAGGGTGGCTGTGCTGGCGCTCCCAGTCAGCCTTCTGGACGGACGGAGGCGTCGCCATGGTAACTGACGCTCATTACAAACTTGACCGTTCCACGCTGATTTCTCATGTATTCCATGCCTTACTCTGAAACCAGCTAATGAATCATGCTCAATCAATGGCGGGTCATGAAGTTGGCTATTAGATATTCATGCTTGTAAGTTCCCTAGAATGTCCTCCATCTTCCTGTGGCCAGATTTGATGTCGGAAGTTAAAAAGGATACCTCTGTGATCACATGCTGTTCCCAGTTAAAATGTCTTTTTTTAACTCCAAAATATTCTTTCTTTACTTTAAATGGAACCTGCAGTACTCACCTGAAGTAGTAGGGATGGGTTGTCTGGGACACAGCAGGTTGTAGGTTTCTCTCATATGGATGTTCAAACTTTAAACACATCGGCAGTTAGCAAGAGGAGTCTGCTTTTGTACTCTAGAAAGGGGACTTGGCACCATCCATGTAGGAGAGGTGGAGTCAGATATTACCAGTCGCAATCATTACATGTTTCTGTTCTCTAATCAACCTCATATGTCATATATTTCCATTAATATTTCTGCTATAAATCGCCAAGTTTGTGAGTGTTTTTTTTTTTCCTGCTTTTGCCGAACGGGCACCATTTTGTTTCTGTACCAAATATAAATATTTTTCAGTGCCAGCATTACATGTCACACTGATTTGTTGTAGCTGGACAACAAATCCGATACAAACGTACAAAAGCGCGAGCACGTGAAAGGTATGGAAATGGCCTCGTTTGGAATCCCAATTTACGAAGCTGCACTGTGACCACAGGAGAACAGCAGTGTCAGTGGTCTTTTTACATAACAGGAACAAGGTAAAGCTAAATATGTTTGTGTTTTCAGGCATGACTAAGAACAACAGCCATTGTTAATGACCGCAACTGCAATTGCCATTTTCATAATTAATGTGCATCAACAACGGTAAACATGAAGAGAATTCTTTTCAGCAGCGGCCATATTTATAAATGAGATGCAATACCGGCCGTTGTTCCTCGCACTCGTTCAGGTGAAGCTATCCGACTCTTTGTCTGTAAACGATAATGAGTAGGTATGGCCAGCTCTTACTCTGACCCCGAGTAATCGGCGGGTGCGCAGCTTTTAGACATAATGATAGCGATTCAAAAACAGGATTAAATATGAAAAAGTGTCAAAGGCGATGAATATTCATAAGCACCTGTCTTCACAGGAGCTCTGTTTGCTTTAACAATGCACGGAAGCATCTTCCAGCGTGAGGTGCAGGGAGCGTTTCAAAAGTAGACACGCAATTATGGTTTGCTTGGCTGCACGCTGAGCGTTTGAGGAGGCACGGAAGGTGCGCGGCACCGTTACTGTTTCCGTGAGGTGTCGATATCATGATCTGCTAGTTGTTCAGAAATGTTAAAAGCTGGCAAAGTACTTCAAATATAAAGTTAAATTTTCCCATTCATCATTTGGGTCTGAGACATTAGGGAGAATTACCTAAATTACACTACTTTTCAAGTTACACAGCTACTCAGAAATGTCAGAGGCATGCGAGTGCATTGGCAGTGCTTTAGTGCTCATACAAATCAATCTAATTACCTTGAGTGTGTCTCATGGGCATGTTTATTCTCAGATAAAAATACTGCTGCTACTGCTACTAGTGCTACTGCTACTAGTGCTACTAGTACTGCTGCTACTAGTACTGCTACTAGTGCTACTGCTACTAGTGCTACTGCTACTA
>JABJVR010033899.1:12475-33876 GCA_025773905.1 Chitala chitala
GACCCCGTGAGATGCCTTACTCCAAACCCCGTGAGATGCCTTACTCCAGACCCTGTGAGATGCCTTACTCCAGACCCCGTGAGATGCCTTACTCCAGACCCCGTGAGATGCCTTACTCCAGATCCTGTGAGATGCCTTACTCCAGATTCCGTGAGATGCCTTACTCCAGATTCCGTGAGATGCCTTACTCCCGCCTTGTGAGATGCCTTACTCCAGACCCTGTGAGATGCCTTACTCCCGCCTTGTGAGATGCCTTACTCCCGACCCTGTTAGATGCCTTACTCCCACCTTGTGAGATGCCTTACTCCCGACCCTGTTAGATGCCTTACTCCCGCCTTGTGAGATGTCTTACTCCCGACCCTGTTAGATGCCTTACTCCCGCCTTGTGAGATGCCTTACTCCCGACCCTGTGACATGCCTTACTCCCGACCCTGTGAGATGCCTTACTCCCGACCCTGTGAGATGCCTTACTCCCGACCCCGTGAGATCCCTCTACTCCAGACCCCGTGAGATCCCTTACTCCAGACCCTGTGAGATGCCTTACTCCAGATCCTGTGAGAAGCCTTATTCCCGCCAGTCATCGACAGAGTTCAGTTGTCCCGGTGTTAGAGTGGGTATGTTTTATAGGGTATGTTTATTTGGTCTCCACTTACGATATTTTCATATTACGAAGGAGTCATTGGGACGCCTATCCATCGTAAGTCAGAGACTACCTGTGTTACACTGTCTTCACTTGGACATGTGGTAACCAGTAAATCCGCTGTGATGTAGCTGAGCGCGGTTGAAGGTGGAGTCTGCCGTGGTTTGTCCTTGCTCCTGAGCAGGGCTGGGCATCACGGTATGGTAAAGAGCACGGCGTGGCTCAGCACTGCTCAGCGAACTGTGCCAGTGTGAAGGCCGACGTTCTTCGAAAGGCTGCTAATGCACGTAATTCTTTTTCTTTGACAGTCTCTTTGCTGCTAAGCGGTGAGGAGTTGAAATGATCAACGTCATAAACAGAGTTCTGAAAATCACTAATAAACACAAGTTTTACAGTTTAATTGAATAAAAGGCTTTTGTTTTTAATTGCCATTTGGCACATTCTTACTTTCATTGCCAAGGGAACAGGAAGATTTTAAGTACTTGCAGACGAAGTTAATGTATTTTTGCTTTTTAAAGATTTTTTTTTTTTTTTTTTACAAAGAAATCTGCAGGTTTAACGTTTTATGCCTGTTTTTATGCCATTTAACAAATTTGTGTTGCTCACTCTGACTTAATTGTCACAAAGATGTTTCTTAGAACCGTTAATAATGCACTAATGCGAAACATGGAAGTCTGCATAACTTTCTGTTACTCATTGCTGATGAAACTGGTTACAAACTCACATCTAAACATGTAGAGAAGCTTCTTTTTATCCAAGAGAATCTATCTTCAAAAGTATGCTTATAGATTGTTGTTCTGTCTTCAACACTGATGAATCCTTTGTAAAACTTATTTTTATGCTATGTCATTGTACGTGAACTCAAACTTACACCATGCATAAAAAAATAAATGTAGTATTATTTTAATGATCTGTTTTCTCTTTCTTTCTTTTTACTCACCATTTATTTTTTCATGTAATATTTGGCTTTGTTTAAACAACATTGATTGAAGTTGATAAAAATAGTAAACGAGATGTCCTCAAAATCACCATCTCATTGTTATAGTAACTCAAAATTACTGTGCGATTAAGTGTACTTTTATCAGTAATTGGTACTGGCAAGTGCTCAAAAGTGACTTCTCAAAAATTGTATATTGTAAGACAGAAAGTTGGACTGTATATTTCTGATATCTTAGATTGTAAAGAACGTCCTTGATTTAATAATGCAGTACTTAATAGCTAGTGACTGAAATTTTAACAATTCCATATTTGTTGTTATATGGCTGAATGCCACACACACACACAAGTTATTTACTTCAGTATTTGACCTCACTGTCTCATGGAAGTTATCATTTACCTGTTTATAGTTTTGTGCACACTGGGTTTGAAGATTTAGAATGTGTAGTTAAAGCCAATGTCAGCTCCAAATTGAGAAAGCTGTTATAATGTCTTTGCACAGACTGTTTACAAATAATGATTAAACATTTTTCTACACCACCGAGATGCTGATGTTTGTACAAAGCACCTGTATTTCCAGGTGTTCGCTCGCTGGTCATGTTTCTCCAAGTAAAAAGGAGCTTTTATGGTTGTATAAAGTGTATCAAATCTGCTCAGGTATCAGTACATCTAGCTACAAATACTTCTTTAATCAAAGGGCGTATTTTAAAAATGAAACAACAGTAACTGTTTTTGTCAGTTGACAAGCTTGTAAACAACTGTCTTAATTATTTTGTTTTACTTGAACCACTTGCATTTTTAACAGTATTACCAACCCACACATATCAGTTCTTTGTTCTTATTACCCCAGGCAGTAATTTGTTCTATTACTGTGTGGAATTACATTGTTTTGACACCCCTGTCCTGCAGTGTTGGCATCGTAGTGGCACAATGTGGGTGATGCTATTTAACAAGATGCTTCTCGGTGGTAACTCATGCATGTCTGGAATGTTTTGTGAAGGGCAGCTGTGGTAACATGACAGTCGTTACGGTTTAAAAAGGGACAGTGGATATTAATATCCAGTTTATTTTGGTATTACCAAGATATCTCAGTTTTACATGCAGTGGGGTACAGAATACTAAGACTTAATTCACTTTCAAAATATGGGATTTTTTTTCCATTTAATCCTGGAAATAAGTGGAAAGATTTGGATTTTGTCATATGTAAAACAAAGAAAAGTTATATAAAATGAACAAGTGTTCAAGATGCAGAACTATTTCCATGTTAACTCCTTGGTGGAAAGGGCCAGATTTACTTGAGTCTCATGCAAGAGGGGGAAATATTAAACAAGAATTTGATGTTCAGAAATTTGTGTAATTTTTAGTGTTCTGTTGATAGTATGATTTGTAATGAAAAAAATTTGTATTGAATTAAAGTATGGAAAGCAGAAGCATTTTCACTAGTGGTGTCAGAGTTTTGGATCTTCGTCTATATTTTTAAATGCATATCATTTTTATCTTCACTATACATTTTAGAATATTGTGCAATAAGGACATAATGTTTCATGTTAATAACAGAGAATATTAATTTGGACCGTAAATTGGCAAAGGTTCAGGCCTCTCAGTTTCCTGTATGTAAACATACAAACTGTGAAATGAGATTATTGTAAAAAAAAAAAAAAAAAAAACCTTGTTCCCACCATAATCCTCTGCCTTCCCAGACTCTGTGGTCTCCATGCTGGGAAGCCCTTGGCTGGGCGGCGACAGCACAGTAATGCCAGCAGTAGGCAGCCTTGCACTTCTTCGTGGAGAGGGAAAAAAAATCGCAGAACATCTCAACTTATTTGTGACACATTGTTGGACAGTTTGCGTGTTGTGCAGCTTCATGGTGGAAGCCGTGAGTGCACGCTGCGCCTGTAAATGGAGCAGCGACTTGGCGGCACGCGGGAGACTGCCGTGGTGAAGCCGCCGTAATCGTGCGCCGGAGCTCGTTGGTGTTTAAACAGGTGAGCGCCATCGTCTCACGGAAGGTGCACTCACGCCAACTTTGTCGGGTTGCGCTGTCTGTTCTGCACCTCCTGCAGGAGTGCTGCTTTGGCCACCGTAATTTACACATACAGCTACGTCACTTGGGCCCTTGCAATTAATTGCGTTTACTCAGGAGCAGTCGTAAATGTCTGTTGCTTATGCTGTACTTGTGTGCCAATTGCCAGATTTAATCGGGTGCACTGTGATATTAGGACAGCACTTATTGTTAGTAGATTCTCTAATACTGATTGACCTCGTTTGTGACATGCACGTGTACTATTATCTTGTAAGTCGCTTTGGACAAAGGCGTCTGCTAAATAAATAAAATGTAAATGTAAAATGTAAATGACAGTTACAGTGTGCTATTTAAACAAGTTTCCAGTGTTCTCCATATTTGACATTGAGAGCTTGAACAGAACATTTCAAACGCAGTAACCTGTAACTACTTTCCTAAGGTTATCCTTGTAATTATTGTGTATGAACAGAATCTCCTGTAGTTTTTCACTGTCCTCAAATCTGCACATCTCGTTTATTTTATTGGACAGCTGCCATCCACAGTGTGGTTCTTGGCTGATAAAGTATGTTTTAAAGAGATAAAAGCAACACGTCACACTCCTCTAGTGTTCTTCATCATCATCATCATCATCATCATCGCCTGCTACATCCTTTGGATGTATTAAAGGTTCTGTCGTCTTGCTCAAATCTGACTAACTTTTTACTAGCTTGGTACATGCGGCTGAGAGCTCACCTCTGCTTGTGAGTACTGCAATCCTGTACAGAAGTATGGTGGTGCTGTAGTTTGTATTGCCGATAGTCCCTGTTTACTAATAGCATGATGCATTCTTCTGTCATTTGCCACTTGCATTAAATGTACTGCATATGGTCAAATACAAGCAGAGCCAATCAATAAATGAAAATTATGACCCTCGCCTGCAAGCCCACAGGTAAGATTCATAATCTGTTACTGAGATCTGTGTTTGAGGTGCGTGAGTGAGGATGATGGCAACAGTTATAAATGTTATAAATATTCCTCTATTATTATTATTATTATTATTCAGAATTGACATCCACAATGTCATTTTCCCTATATGGGTGTCCAGAGGTATGTGGACAGGATGGGGCATTGTAAACCATATCGATGTACAGCCCCTGTCTGAAATGAGGAAAGTGCTGGTTGTCAACGGTGACGATGCTTGTGCAACACAAGGAAGCTGCCCATGTTGGGCCTGCTGAGGGTGTGATGTCATCATAAGAGGTGGTTACAGGTTCAGAGCGAGCAATTGTGTCCTTTCAAGTCCGGCAACAGTGCAGCAGCGTGCCAAAATGCGAGGCACAGAGACTTGTGTGAGGATGAGATGATGTCAAAGAAATAGGCTTTAACACAGGAGACATGTAGCAGAACCTGCTGTTCTCACAGAAGCCTCAGAGAGGTAGGGATAAAGAGAGAGCAGGAGAGAGAGTGAGAGAGTTGGAGAGAGAAAGTGCAAGAGAGAGAGAGATAGAAAGAGAGAGAGAGAGAGCGAGGGGGAGGAGGTTAGATCCACATCCAACTGGAATGAACTCCAGGTCCATGTTTTTCATGGTGCCAGCAGAGAAGAGCAGGCATTGACTAGCTCCGTCCTCCTGGTTGCTGCAGTGTAGGTTTCAGCGCGGAGCTGAGGACCACAGAACTCCGTTCATTTACCTCTCCTGAGGGCTTGGATAAAAACAAGAAACAGAAAAGGCTGGCTGAGGGGACGGAGGCGAGGCAAAGAGACCTGCTTGTGTGTTCGAGTCGGTCTCTAATGCACACTCTCATCATGATCTAGAGCTTCTCTGTCACCGAGGAAAGAAGAATGTCTCCAGAAAACTGGCACTCTGGAAGGTAAGGGCATGGTCAATTACCACGTCTTACCTTTAGTCACCAGCTGCTGCTGTTTTCAGCTAGTAACAGTGTGACTGATTGGCATGTTTTTCTGTCATGCCAAGAGACGTTCATCTTGTGGAACTGCCTGTGTGGTGGATGTGGCTGGCAGGTTGTAGACCTGATGCTCACTCTTGACCTGGTCTGGATGAAGGGTTTAAGCAGAGGAACATCTTAAGTTGGTTGAGCGCTCCCCTCGTGTTGAAGCATGGATCTGTGTTCAAGATGGAGTTGGCACTCCCTTTCCATGAATACAGGTGTCAGTGTCACTGGAGTGGAAAGGGTACATCTGGAGGCCAGCGTCCAGGTGTGAGTTGAGAGGGACACTCCCGGCGTTTGTGGACATACTTGCCATCCCATTCCATGTCCAACCACTCCCCCCTCCACCCCCCTCTGCAAAGCCTGGGTTACGTTTCTGAAGCAGAGGGACTGAGGCAGGCGGATAGAGTGTGTTGCTTAGCACTGCTTCCGTTTGAAGCCTCACTGATCAAAGCGTTGACACGGGCTTTTCTCGCCGTGTGACTCACCGAGTGGCGCGCGGTTCAGGCGTGCCAGCTTATGGCACAGTCAGCCGGTCTGCCGGACGCCGACCCTGAAACTGCACCGCGGCCACCGTAAGCCAGCGTACAAACGCTTGAACATGTGCAGTGTCTGTGTGAGAAAGCAAAACAGAGAGAGAGGAGGCACTCTGTCAGAGTGGCACACATGCCAGTTACATGCATGTGGGGCTGGATCTCATGTTGGACAGATGCCAGGTGGCCTGTCTCCACGGCGACATGCTGAGGATTTAAGGCCACCCTCCCCTAACACCCCCATAAACATGGAGCGAAGCGCAGAGCTGTTGCGGCTTGCTGTGAGTGTGTGTGCGTGTGTGTGTGTGCGTGTGTATGTGTGTGAGTGTTATGACTCATGTGCCAGGATGCCGGATTGTGTTTGTCCCCACAAACGGAGGTGAAGTGCACCCAAGGGCCGGTGTACAGCTCTACTCCTGCACCTCCTCTTTGTTAAGTGTCTTTATCTGCTGTCGCCATGCTTTGGAGCACCTGTTTGCTCCTAACCAGCGTCCAGTGTGCTGTTTGCATCATGGAGGATTCAGATTGGCTCCTCCTCTCACCATTAATCTGCATTTGAACTTGAGGGAAGGCACATAAATTCACTTTGGCTGAAACCAGAAAATCAATTATTTTCTTCTATATTGTGCTTCATGCTGTTTTCTGGTATTTAAAAAACATCAGATTATGTATTACACACATTTTAAGAGGGGGATATGTGCCAGAGTAAAATGAGTTATGCTTTTGGTTTTTTAAGTTAGTATTTACTGGTTGCCATGTTAAATGTCTGTAGTAAAAGCATAAGGGACCGAGGGGTACTAACACGGCGCTGTGTATTTGAATGTGTGTATGGGCTGGTTATATAGAGTGTGTCTCTGCGGTGTGTACGGCTGTAATGGCCTTACACAGACTCACAATCCCACTCTCCAGCTGCCTGGTCCTCCCATTCCCTCTCAGAATTTTCCCTACTGGTTAAACGTCGCTTGTGCAGAGTATTCGCTGATGCCCCGAGTCCTTTTGTTCTCCGATAAGGTGGCCGGTCAGAACGCCCGCCTCAGGTCAGAGAGTAAACACACGCTTTTGTCTTTGCGCCTTTTCGTTCCGGGCTCTCTGGGAGGCTGAGTTAAAGGCCTCGTGCCTTGAGCTGGGCACCACAGAGCCCTCTGCACCGTAATCAGCACTTGGCTGCCAGCGCTGTCCAGGATGAGCCACACGGGCGGCTCAGTTACCGTTCTCATGGGCTGGCGGCGGCGTGCCTTTGGAGCTGGCAGCACACGCTGGCCGTGGGAGAGCAGCAGGCCCCTTGTCCATATGTGGAGTGTGACAGAAAGGGGGAAGGAACAATGCCGACCAGAGATGCTTTCAGGCCTTCTGTAGTTTATGGTCATCATTTCTGTTAGAACTCTTACCTGTTTCGATGATTTTAGGTGGAAGAATGGGATGCGTCCTCTTTGGTCTTTGGGCCCATTACAAAAGAGGGTAGCATGTCATCCCAGCTGAGAGGGGGTTTGTGCAAAAACTGTTTAAAACTACACATTAATTGCATAATGTACAACGGCAGGCACCAAATTAGTGTGAATTCACTGACAGTGGGAAATGGAGACTCCTGTTGTCTGTACTGCACTGCATTTGGACATTAGATTCTTCTAATCTGTGGTTGATGCCATGTTAAGATGGGTCATGTAAACCAACCACTGCTGTCATCTTGCAAATTGTGTGCACGTCCCATTTGTGCACCATGGTTCCATGACACGGGACACGTCTGTACAGCTGCCTTGTCACATGTCTGGACTGTTACACCGTCATGGCGGGCACAGCATTGCACTTGGCAGGGACGTGCACATCTCTGTGTTTAATGGGCTGCAAAATTAACGAATGGGTGGAAGCAGATTGTGTGTGTGTGTGTGTGTGTGTGTGTGTGTGTGTCAGATAGAGAGAGACAGAGAGAGAGAGAGAGAGAGAGAGAGAGAGAGAGAGAGATTGTAGCAGTCTGTGTGTATATTTGATATTGTTTTATGAAAGCGAAATCTCGCAGTAATGTATGATCTGATGAACCCTGTTAGAGGCTGTCCTCTATGAGAGGAAGACGGCCCATTACCTTTTCTGATTTCCCTTGGTTGTGTTTCTCTGGGCTTTCAACCAGAATTTAAATCCCTCTTTTCTCTGACAGCATGCATCATGGAATACCCTGTACTCCTTCCTGTTGCCATGGAGATGCGCAGGAGCTGTTGCATCTCTTGCAGGTTTTTTTTCCTTTCCCTGTGCATTCCTCAAAACAGTGGAGCTACTTGGGACTGCTGCCTAATTGCAGTATTGCTGTATCTGTGTGAGTGTACGTGCACGCTTATGTGGGTGTAGTGGGGGAGTAAGGCTCTGTGTATGTGTGTTTGAACATAAGTGGGTGGAACATGCTTTCCTTCAGTTAGATACTGGGTCTCCTAAGTATTCTGATACAATAAAACAAGCTTTTCAACTCTGGTGATGGACTGTGACCTTTCATAGTTCACCATCTCATGCTTGTGCATCTTCATATTTGTTCTCAAATTTTGAAATCAGCCGAGGCTTTTTAACCAAACGACTTACAAATTTATCAACTTGCATGACCGTAAATTTAGCTGATCATGTTAGGCTCTGTGCTTTGCAGTACAGTCATAGGCTGTTCTTACAGGAAGCATGTTTTTACTGACCACATTACTCCTCATGTTGTCGATTACAAATTATTAGGGGAGGTGGGTGGGGAGGGAGGGGGAAATTGGCCTCTGCGTATTGTGTGGCTTTCATCTCTGTCAATGAGCGATTTAAATAAAAACCATCTAAACAAAATGTATTGCTTGGTTGTCATGACCTGTGAATTGGCCTGCTGTAGCTTGTTCACTGGTTCTGCTGTCTTTCAGCAAGACTTTTAAGTAGATTTTGCATGTCATTAAACATCATGCCATCCCATTCAACAGTCATTGACAGTGTTTCCTTTCTGTAGCGCCATCAGAAGCTTCTGTTCCAGCGAGCGGAGCATTACTCTTTAATAACATGCAGTGTGCTGCATGGTTTTTAATCCAGGGCTGTTTGACCATGAAAGACACACGGTCCGCCTCAGCATCGTTCTTGCCATCTGAAGCTGCTCAGATCTTCTTGATCTCTGGGCGTCTGTGACGTTAAGTTGCTGCGTGTGATAGGATGTGAGGCAGACAGCACCCTTGTACTGGGTGACATGTTTATTTTGGAGCACCTGTGTGTGTGCATGTACACATGCGCCTACACACATGGTGAGTACTTCAAAGCTAGTGCTAGACATGAACTTGCAGTCCTGAAAAGGAGTTCTGCTCCCCAAGCTGCCATCTCCTCTTCTTTAATTACTGCCGTGCTGAGCTTTTACGGCACAAACTCCCAAAAATCAGATTAGGGTTTCAAGCAAAGTGGCTCCTCTTACACCCAAGTGGTTTATATATAAGGTACCGTCCCGCACTCTCTGTGCGTCTGGCCGATGACATACGCTTAAGTAAAGGATCTTCGTCGTGAAGTTTCCCTTTAGCTACCCTGACAGGCTGCACCCCCCCGACCCCCCTCCCTGGCTCATTTCTCAGCACTGTCTATGTTCCCAAACAACATGTGTTTTACATGGCGCAGGGTTTTCAAACACATTCCTCATCTTGAGCCGAATGCAGCGTGTCACTTACACAGGGACCTCATATAATTCAGGTCTTCTTGACTATTTGCTTGCGTTAAGCTGTGTACACACAGTGATACCACGCCTTTTGTTTTACAGTCAGTGTGATACACGTTTCCTGCACTGCCAGAAGCTTAGATCTGAACACTCATGTTGGCTTTCTACTTTCCTAAGAAATCTCCGAACCGGTTCACAAACATCAAGAGAGAATCCACGTTAAAAAAACTTCACTGCATTTTCTTGATTTTGTAAAAATGTCATTATTATATACGTATATTTTTTGATTTTAGCCAAAGGTTATAGGTAAGGAAAACCAAAACCTGTAAATTGATTTGAAATGGTAAATCTTTAATGAAACAATTGATTTAGTTCCACCTGAGTTGGTCTGTCAGCAGGCTTTACAGAATTATTGTGAACAAGAAAAGAGCAGTCTGTACTAGTCTCCAAATGGGACTGAGGTTGCACTATGTGTAACAAACCTAAATATGCATATCTGTAGTTAAGTATACACATATATGTGCATTACAAAATAATTATTTTCACTTCTGTGAATGTGGGGATATATTAATTAGTGCGTTGGCAAGGTGAGAAGATGAATCACGTGCTTTAATTCTGTCATTTCACCGGTGCTGAAAAAGACTGCCTTTCCTTCAATAAACATGTTTTGGCATTCCACCTGAGTGCCCTCCAAACGCCCTTTAGACTGTCAGTAACACTGCTTTTGTCAGATGTCAGTCCCAGTCACTCTGTGAGGCTGTAGAAAATAGAACAAATAAAACAGCTCTCAGAAAGTGCTGCGAGGTGCTATCAGATTTGTTCTTCGCAGGCAATGTCAACCCCAAAGATGGATGCACCAGGTCACCTGAGGTCAGATGCTAGTAAGAAGCAAACCGCCGAAACCTGTGGCGGTGTCCATGGAGCATGCATTTAAGACAGGCACGCCGTGGACGGCTTAAATAATTAATGGCAAGTTAGATGTGCACCCTTATGCCTCCACAAATGTGCCGTTATGCTGGGAGAGCGAACTGGAGTCTGGCTTAAAGGTCAGTGGAGCGTGGTCGTTATATCAGAGACAGCAGGGTGGTGAAAGTCCCCTCTACCTCACTTGCCATACTGTATCAATCCAAAGCGCATCAGTGCTGCACCACACCAGCATTTCTGTAGTACAACTAAAAGGCAGTGTTGGCCTGGGTGTACCGTTGTTGCCAATGGTTATATCAAGGAAGAAAATGGCTGTTCATTTATAGGGCAGAAAATAGATATTCAAAGGTAACAATCAGGAATCCTTCCAGATTTGTGGCAGCTTTGAGGACACTAAAGTGGACCTGAATGGTATGATGTGCTTATGAGCTGCTCCTGAAGGGTTTGATGAGATTGATGAGAACATGCTAGGAGGACCTTCTCTGATGTCATCTTTTGGATGTGTTATATGCTGTTCCTGAAAACCTGGCAACTTCAGTATAGGCATTACAGTTAATAGTAGTAGTGTCCCTGTCTCTGTATGACATATAATAGTTTATCTGCTTAACCATATTTACTTGTGGTATGTCTGTGAATGTAAATATTTCTTAAAATGATGATAATATACACGTGTTTGTTAATCATGCATTCCAGTTCACAGTGTCTGACAAAGGATCACAATGCTCATTAAAACCCCTAACATTCTCATTTCTTCTGAGATCTCTTCCCCTCAACTTCTTTGCACAGGAGAATAATAGTTGAAGTCCTCTTGAGATTTTAACCTCTGAGAAATGCAGTCAGAATGCCAGACTTCTTAAGATTTACACAGTGCCAAGCCTCACGCCTAACTTCCTGCAGTCTATAAATTACAGTAAATGCTATTACACACAGCTGAGAGTTTATACAAGGTTCAGATTAAAAGGAATGTACTGTATAGTTTCAATACACTTCATGATAAATGTTGACTGCATTAAAATGAGGTACAATGAGGTGCCTTATAAATAATGAGGGAAACGGTCAATTCTTGATGCTAAACATAGTCTGCGAACAGAGATGCTGTCTTCTTGAGAGGGGGCATGAACAGTCAGGTACACCCTCAGGGATTTCAGCTCTCTGCCAGGGAAGATTGGGACAGTCCCAGAAAATGGAGCCTCCTGGCACTCATTCGCATACTGCTCATCTATGAGGCTGGACAGAGTGTCGCAGCAAAGCTAGGTGTAACTGAAGCGATGCTACATAGTGGCTGTTGCCGAATCTCTGTCGATTTGGTGTCTGAAATGTGTACAACAGAACTTTGGGCCTACAGCAAAAAACCAGCCTGTGTATGTTAATAATTATATATTAAGAAAACATGCGTGTGTGTTTGCTGTCTACTTTGTACGGTTACAACGTGCGGCTGTATCCGAAATCTGTCAGTGGTGGAGCACCCCAAACCTGGTGATGCCATCTCCACCTGTGCTTGTCCTCACATTCTTCACCAGTGGCAGCAGTCAGGCCCCCCTCGGTGGGGGTTAATCAGCAGAATAACCTTTAGTGGCGCAAGACCTGGCAGGACCCTGCTGGGCTGAGCACGTCTCCACTTGCCAGCCACACTCCCGGCACTACTTGGAGCCAGTTTGGTTAGAGCATGTCTGAAGTGGTTCACCCTGGCTAGCCCATAGGATGTGCCACGCACGTGGCCATACGGACCGCTCCACAGCGCCTAGTCCACATAGCATTGTGCTTTTCCTGCCCTGTTTACAGCTATTAGCGTGCATGCTCCCACCAAAGGGAAACTGGAAAGCCTGTCAGTAGCTCATTGCACAAATAGCATGTCGGTTAACTGGAAGAAAAGTATAAACCTATAGGTAAGAGGTTGATCCAAGTGTCATGCTATTTGTAGTATCGCTGAATCCACATGCATGCGATTGCCAGTCCTCCACTGGTGGAGAGTTATCCAGGGAATCCATTGTATTACTGATGAAAGGCCTGAATTGCAACTATGGAGATGTCATGTGGTCAAAAGGGAAGTCCAGCACAGCAGAGTCATTGATTCAACAACATTTCTTAGGGGCCTGGTAACTCAATGTGTAGAACATTAGCCTGGGCTGTGGAAGTCTCCTGGTTCCAGTCTCAGCCCAGTCAGGTGTGTCCTTGAGCTAGCTCCCAGTGCTAGCTCCTCAGGTGCCCCATGTGGCTGGCTGCCCACTGCTCCCCTTAGGGGATGGGCCAAATGCAGAGAAGCAATTTTTCACCTCCAAATAGTCACATAACCAAGAGTTTTTACTAAGGCTGAAGTACTTCAAGATTGACCACTACTCACAGATTGAATGTACATTGTAAAAAAACAGTACGTTTTACACCCATCTTTTTAAGTAACAGGAGCAGAGCAAACATACTCTTTGTGAGCCCCCTGTCTGTGCTGTCTATGCTCGAACCCTGGGTAATCAGCTTCACAGCTCCTCACTGTCTGACCCTGCTGAGCGTATAAACTGAACTCAAAAATATTTGTTCCAAATCCTCAAATTAATGAGGTTCACTCAATTTATTTCACTTTTTTGTTAATCCATTAGAGTCCCAAAATTAAAAAAAAAAGGAAATTAATTCTCTGCATTTAACCCATGCCCTGGGGGTGCAGCGGATAGCCATTTTTCAGCACCCAGGGAGCTAGTGTGGAATATCTTGCTCAGGGAGAAACCTGGTGACTGGGTTGAGAGATTTACACATCCCAGCCTGGTGTTCTACCCACTGAGACACCAGGCTGCTTTAAAAAATATATTAGTGAGGACACTTTGTTCTGTTTGTTTTATTTTTCTTCTTTTTGTGTCTGCACTTTCACAATAATGACAGTTTTCACAGATGTTTCAACATACATGGAAATTTATGTCGCTTAAGTCAGTTTAACTGGTTGCACTAACTGAAAAAAATCTGAGTTTGTAAAACTACTAATTTCGTGTGCACTTGCAACTTTAAACTAATCTATAATATGTCCTGCAGTTGTAGGGACGCAGCCAGCAATCTGCAGAAGCATGGTGTTTGGCTGCTCTGTACTGCTTTCAACAAATTAACTTCAGACATCAGAATCTTCTGGCCAGAACTCCTTTAACACAGACTAAGTACTAAACAAGTACATGTAATGTTCAGTTTTTTCTGTTTTAAGAAGATGAAAGCATTAAGCTTGCAGTTAGGCTAAATGGATTTGGCATGTGAGCAGTATGAATTGTAATATCAGTAATTTACAATGGTGGACTATGTCAACATACTCTTTTCAGTGAGGAAAAATCATGCTTAATTCTAAGGTTTAAAACAAATTTATTTGACATGTTTTGTGCATACTTAGTGTGTAGTATGTACCACATTTTTGTTTAGTTTTGTTTTAGTTTTGTTTTTTCATTTGAAAACTCACCTCAAAAATTCTTAATAAACTGTAAAAACAGTGGGTTTACTTAGAATTAACAAATGTCGACCTCACAAGTATTTCTTCATTTTACATATACCTTAGAGTTCAATGGATAATTAATATTTTGTGTTGAACACGCCAGAATGTGGGTAAATCCAAAGAACACACCTTTCTGAGTGGATTGTATAAATATTCATGAGTAGGTGTTGTCAAGGTAAAAAAAAAAAAGCATGTGTACAGAAGTAAGCTGCCAAGTATGGAGGACAAAATGACTTATAAATAAATTAATGAATTAATCAATTTATTTATTTACTAATTTAGTAGCATTTTTGTGCTCCATAGCCAACAGCTGTTGCCAGTGGATTCAGTTCAGCTGCCTGGAATTGGGGGAAGCCAGGTTGTTTTTAGCAATGAACACTAATTTAATACTAAGACTTAGGTTTGTCAGCTAATAGATTTGGCTTTGAAAGTGATCACAAATTTGACACACAAACCCATGTCGATGGCCTGCGTCCAAAACAAAACATATTATGAACCAAGTGTACGCTGAATATGGAACATTAATAAATACAGACAATTATCCGTGCGCTGCCTTAATTTGTCTTAAATTAAAATCTAAATATTTCAATTCAGTTTAGTAATAATCAGACTTTGTAATTAGGCTGTGTCCTGTCAAGATGTGACAACCAGGGGTAACTCAAAGCGGAGACAGTGGTGTTTACTCTAAAGCAAACTTTCACTAAACATGAAGGTGTAGGTCAACAGTACGGAACAGTATGACACCCCTGTTTTAATGTAGTGCAGTTTTTATAAATCTTTTGTTTTCAGGTAAGATGGTAATATTACTATAATTCTATGCATCACTGACATAAAGTGCTAGTATTAGATTCTGAACTCTCACCTGCTGGGAGTCATGTCAGCATACATGATGATACATGAAACAGTTACATGTATATTGGGTGCAGCACACAAGTTACATGATGCATGATGACACCACCATGATTTGTATTGGTTTGACCTGTACTAAATTTAGTATGTTCCATGTGAGACTCTGATACGCTGTTGATTTAAAAGCATCACAGTGAAGGTAAAGTGTCACACATTTGTAAGAACAGAAATGTCTGTCTTCTAGCCACCCGAGGTGTTGTGATCGACTGGCCTGTAGGGGGCGCTTCTGTGCATTTCCAGGGCTGATGCTTATTATTGTCCTGCTTGGCCCTGTTAGCTCGCTGAGCTCATTTTGCTTGCCATTAGCTTTGTGCCGTGATGGTCCCCTTCTCAGCAGCCGCGGCGTCTCCGAAGCCCCTTCACTGCCGCACAACATCTGTTGCCTCAGAACGTTTGTCAGTGTCATTTTTGAGGGACCTTCATTTTTTTTTATGCTAATGACCCGATTTCCGATGGAGGCTGACAGCGATGATTCAGGTTTTTAATTTGTTTAGACTATGGAAAGATCGTTTCGCATGGGAGGAAGCTGATATTGCTTTGTGTGAGATGTCAGTGGGCAAAATATTAGCACAGGAAGTAGGAAGTGTCCGTCTGTTGTGTGGAAGGAGCAGCTGCAGGCTGTCAGAGCCTGTTCATCTGGGCGCAGCAGAACCCTCTCCAGCACCCAAAGCAAGTGAAAGATCCCAATTAGAAAGGAAAAACCTTTATATTATCCAGTAGTGCACAATTCCAGGTGGAATCCATTCTGTGGTAACTCCTAACACCAGCTGAGTGTAATGCTGCCTAATGCAGTAACAAAATGGAAGCATAGATTTAGAATGAGAGAACTGAACATCACTTGTAAAAATCAAATGTATTCTATATCTGAACAGATTTCTCAACCATGGTCTGTCGGCGTCAGGGGCGCCATAAACAGGTCGCAACATAGGCCTGTGACTGAGAGGGAATGAAAATAAAACACAGCATAACATCTTAATGGAATGTCTAATCTTTCATGGGGCTGAAAATCTCTATCGGTGGCACCGGCTGGCATTGCACACAAAGCCACAATCATGTGCAGAAGTGAGGCATTTTGGGATTATTGTTCATGTCAAAGTATCAGGATGCTTTGTGGTAAATGAAAATGGTGTGTCCCTTTGTCCATTTTCAATAACCACTTGTCTGGGGAGGGCCACTGTGAAGCACAGCCCATCCCAGGAAGTGCACCAGACGTAGGGCCGGTTCATCACGGGGCAACAGAAATTAGATTGCTAAATATTGTCCGAGCAGAACTGTGCCAGATGGGGCTTCCAGTGAGAGTGGACAGCAGACAGCCACATGAGTAATAGAGGCGCCTGCTGCTCAGGGCATGTGGCACAGTGAGACAGGACCTTGGGAACCGGCCAAGAGACAGCCTTGACCCACCCCCCACCCCCCCTTCTCAACTGTTCAGATCCTCTGTGCTGCAAGGAGCTCACTGTGTGCAGGGAAAGCCTTTGAGAAACAGAGAGAGCGGTCTAGCCCCCAGTGGCATGCACCAGCAGAGTGCCGTGCACCAGCAGAGCGTCGTGCATCAGCAGAGCGCCGTGCACTAGCAGAGCCGCGTTTGTGTACAGCTCATCACTGCCTCGGTCCTTTGTCACACGACCACATGATGTTTGCCTACACATGGTGTAGATGAGAACAAAAAATTGGGCAAAATTTTTCCTTATGGGTCTTTGGAAAACTAGTAGTAAAGGTGTTTTATGATATTTCTTTCTACAATGCAGGACTCTGATGTCATTTTGGTCATTCGGAGCTAATACTTGTAAGTGAATATACTCAGACACACTAATAATCAGAATTATCAAAGTATTACCGCTAGAGAAAAGCTGTGAAAATGTAGTTTGAGAAGACTGGTGTTGTATGACCCTTAGCATTTTGGTGAACATGTTTTATCTACAGCAGAAGTGCCTGAATTTTACAGCAGGGTATCAGGGCCAGGCTTTATGTAGCTTTGACACATCGTTAGTGACTTAGTGACACTAATGACTTAGCTGCTGAGTTGTAATTGAATTTAATACACATATGTGTGCCATCACCAAAAACAGTGGTTGTTTCTTCAGTATTTGTGGCTAAAGGCTTATTTTTATGATTGTACTAACTCCCAGTTATCCTACTGGATTATAGGGGATGTTTGATAGATCTGAAATTTAATGTTGTAGACTGTTTTTTTTTTTTACTAACACTTTCTTTCTTCATTTAAGATCCCCATTAGTACAAATAGCTATTGTTCCTGGGGTCTTTGCAGTCACACTACAATTATACAATCAAACACATAATACATTTACAAATAAAAATAAACAACTACATTTCGTCAGGGGATGACAAATACTTTATACTCAGAATTAATCATTATCATATTAATTAAACATAACAAAAATATTTATACCACTTAAAAAGACTCACTGTCTACTATGGATTCTTACCACCAGATGACATAAGGACAACATGACTACTGATTCTGTCTTGAGAAGTTATTTAATACCTTTCTAAATTGTTCAGCATTGTTAATCTGCATTGTACTTAAAGGCATTAAATTCCGTTTAGATGTAGCTCTATATTGAACAGTTTTCTGTCCTTTATACACTTTTAATTTATAATTGAAATTTAATTAAATTTATCTTTCAGTACAGGCAGTCATATAGACATCAGGCGGTCCTTAAGTACACATATATTTTTGCAGGCATATGTAAAACAGGATATAGTAAAACTTACAAACTATCATAGAAACCTTGATTTATATATATATAAATGATATATATCTTTATCTTATCAACTACCTCGTTAAAATGTTTTAATGGATTCAGAGCTTTATTCATTTAAATCCGTGAAAATTCAAAAAAATATTTTAATATTCCCAGGGTTTGACGTCAAAATCCAAACCTGTCAACTATGTCTGGAGTAGCTGGCATTACAAATCCTTGTGTATTTCTGTGGGACTCCAGTCAGATTTATCTGTGCTTTATATGACTGGTGTACCAGACAGTAGTGTGTGTATTTGGTGCTCAAACTAAACCCACTCCGTGCCTAGCAGGGAAAGATGTACAGCAATACCCTCATGTGGACTCCCTCAAGAACCAGACTCACTCAGATCACTTCCGTTTTTATCCTTTTACTGGAAATAAATGTCAGAGCTACTTTACTTAAGTAAGGAAACTGCTTCAAACATGAAGCACGGAATTGCATTAAATTAACTCTTTTACTGTTTGAAGGAAGCAAACATGTCCTTGAATTAGGTTATCCCGACACTGCATGTGCATGCTTTTCTGTGATTTGATAAAGAAACTGAAAGAAAGACCCAGCGATCGTAAGGCTAGATGTCAGTTTTTGACCAGTTTATCAATCAGAAGGTTATGGGTGTCAAGCTTATAGGCAGTACTCTGCAGAATGTCTGGTTTGGGAAGGTGTTCCTCCTCATTTGATGTAAAAACACAAGCTCTGATATGGTTTTGACTTCTGTTATTTTTAAATAAGCAGTACATGCACATGAGATGCATGCTGTTTCAGCTGTATCGTGCATCATTTATTTTCATATTTATTCATGCCATTGATAATTTCCGTTATTCCCAAACTTTATTTCCTGAGGTATTTTCTATTAATACAATGTATGAGTCTCGCCATTGCTAATGAGAAGCTGAGGAATTCTTACTGTCAAAATGAAGTATAAATATTTGATCACTGTGCTGAAGTTCACAAGTTGTGCTTCAGAAACGCAGTTTTTTTTCCTTGAAAACACTGTGAGCTCTACTAAACTTCATCACGTGAGTGTACACCCTTGTTTATTAAAGTTTTATACTGCATGAAGCTTACTGGCTTTAGTAGGGAACTCCAGGACAGTCAAAAACATCATTTCAGAACTGAAGAACTATTTTGGTCTTTAAAACAATAGCCATTATATCAGTGTGTCTTAGCAAACCAGGGCGTCACTTCATTTGTCAGATTAAGGTCATTGTCACTGTCCTGTGTGGACAGCAAGCAGACTGTTCCAGCACAGCTGTTGTACTGGTCCAGTATCGTTATATTTTTTGGCAGGCTGTAAATTCAGAAAACAGGTACGCTTGTTTATGAGAGACTTATTGGGTGATGATTGGTGCCACTAACCTCTTGTGGGAACGTAATTGATAGCACGATTGGAGATGGCTCCATGGATTTGGTGCTCTGTTTTGTCAGTTGTGAAGTATTGTCCATTTTAAAAGCAGGCCTTGTTGTGGCTGCGTGGAGAGAGATCTCCATATGGGTGTTAATTGTATCTCATTAGAAGGGACTCTGGGAATGCCAGGTCACTGTTCCTGTCTCCAGCGGAAAGGTGCTGGGCATACACCTGTTTTTATTGGAGGACACACATGTGAGGAAAAATAAATGCCATTGAGTAAGTTAAAAAGTCGCACTTCATGTTAACCTTTGGATGATTTTGTAAGGATTTACATGGATTTTTATTGGCATGTTTGGATCTTGTAAGGTTTTAGCTGTATTTTTATGTGTCTGAGGTAGACGTTTTATTAACGTTGCTGCATTGGTTTATTTTTGGTATGTGCAGTCAAGGGTGGTTTCTGAATCTGCTTAACACTTGTCTGTGCATACAAACGTTAACCGCTTTTCAACACTTTGTTCACCAGTGCTGGTTAGGATGCATTTAGAATAACTGAAGTGAATACAGGTTGTTCTGTAATCCGAACCCTAGAAGCTATCTGTTATGTAGCTGTGGGTGTATTTTAGGGCTGAGGGTGTGTATTGCCACTTGGCTGTTCAGGGGTTATTTTATGAATTTTTGGTGGTTTAATATGTCCCAGAATTGAAGTTAAAAATTCCAGTTTCCTGTTATACTGAACACCCCCTTTTTTGTACTACAAGCACACTACAGTGGCTGTTACGCCTCTGCTACAGCATCGCAGTAACACTGTCACAGTGAAACTGGACAAGTAATGGAGGCTACAAGCGGGACTGTGGTAGGTGCTGGAATGCTATTCTTTTGTAACAAAGAGATACAGAATGTTCTGTAAAGTAGGTCACAGTCAGAAAAGTGCTAGGAACTTAGCATTAAATTACCACTGTGTTTGATATCAGTGTTAGGAGATTATACTGCCAAAAGAGCGGAACACATCCCAATCTACAATGTGATGTTACCAAAATTTTGGTCCAGCAGAGGCTAAACACATGTAATCCTATAGAAATTTTAGTGGTTTAATTTACCTGTCAGCTGTCTGTCTCGCTGGCCAGTTGCTGAGGCCATCTCCGTTCTTGCTTGCTTAGGTGTGAGCTGTGGTTCAGTATGGCTCTGCTCCCGTTATCCCGCACTGCTGTGCTAACGCTGCCGTTACTGGCAGGAGTGGTTGGGGGACCGTGCTGTTGCTCTTCACGTTGGCACAGAACTTAAAAGGAATTGCAGTGGAACAGCCGCTCCCAGGCGATTTGAAACGGGGGGATGTGTAAATGGATCAACAGTGTAACTCACCCCAGGTTACTGTTTTTTGCTGAGCAAATAAATTTCACTTCCTCAGCTCCTCTCACAAATTCTTTCAATTTTCTGGATTGCTTTTGTAGTTTTTTTTTTTTTTTTTCCGCCCATTTTTGTGTTTTATAATTGATCCATCCTGTGCCAGAAAAGATTAAGTTTATCATCAGCAGGGCCTATTTAGCAGCTGTGGTAATCTTCCCAATCCTCCCAGTTGTATGCCACAGTCATTACTTTGTTCTGTTCACTTATTCCATGATTGCACCAGCCTCATGGTCCATATACCTTGTGCTGTGCTGGTATCAGGCTACTTAAGAAAATCTAATGCATGTTTTTTATTTGTTATAGCAGATGTTTGTGGTATGCACATATTCTTAAAAATTGTATCAGTGCATTTTTGCTCATGCATAGAATAGATTCATAAGGTGTATTAATATTTAGCTGTCATTTTCAAATTTTCTCCAAGTGTGCTAACTTTTACAACTGCTGTTTGGGTCATCAGAGGAACATACGGCGGCGTATTACTGCCACCATACAAAAAAAAATATGATCAGTTTTGTGTTTTAACACTAAACGTTTCTCGTTATAACACAAACCTTTTTGCATTTTTACGTGATAGTTTTGTGTTATAACGTAAAACTTTTACACAAAACGTTTTGCGTTTTAACACAAAAGCTCTGTGACGTTATCTGGTTAAAGATCAAGGTCTAATTAATCTTTTAATTGTTATTTATTTTCTTAAAAAACGGAATATTTTATGGAAATATGATCACGTATTTGTATACTGTGTGAACCACTTTAGCCAATTTGTACCATATAATACCTGTAGAAAAGTATGTTTTGCGTGGGTTATGGGTGATAAGGGAACATGCATGACACTGTGTCTGTGTGACAGACAGTGGTAGCTGTGTGATGATGCTCATGGAACATGCATGACACT
>JABJVR010033910.1:0-59113 GCA_025773905.1 Chitala chitala
CCCTATGTGCTCTGGGATGGGCTCCAGGTTTCCCCACGACCCTCACCAGGAATAAGCGGTTAAGATAATGGATGGATCTGTACTAATCATATTGAGAATTACCTTTTCATATTAAATGTAATAGATTTGTTTTTTTTAGTCCTCACTTCAACAAAAACATTTTCCACTATCCCAGTGAATAGACATGGTGAATTCATGTTTTTATGTCCAGCTCAAAAAACTGAATTTGATTAACTGAAGACGAACCAGATAAAAAGTACTACAAAAGTGGCCACCTACTGTAGAACAAAATATTATGTACTCTTAGTTTGCACTAAAGCTAATGTATGTGTACATTCTCTGCCTTCCTCCATACTTTCATTTGCGATATTTCATTTTGCATATTAGAAATTGAAAAACGACTTCACTTAGGTATAATGAAATACTGTATGTGTCATAGCCAGATAAAATCTGGGGAAACATTATTCTTGTAGAACTAGGTGCTGGTGCAGCACTCAGAGAGTAACGTAATCCAGACTATGTCATCCATTGTCTTGAGGATTGTGGACTACAGTATCTAAGCAAAGTTCTTAAAACTAAAGCACTGTGCCCTTTCTCACAGTAGGTAATGTACTTGGTTTTATAGTTGTCATGCAAATACATGATAAATACACTGTTTTGCTGATTCTTATTAGCTTTGAAAACAATAATCTTCAGATTTGGGAATCACATGAGAGGTTTTTAAAACTCTTAAAAAAAATTCTAAAAAAAAATTCTAAAAATTCATCAATAGGAAGCTGTGCTACAGCGTGGGTGTCAATGTAATTTTTTTTCTTGAGGACAATTTCTCAAACATCTCATAGCAGCAGGAGTACCACTTGTCTTTTAGGAAGGCGCTGTACACCAATAACTAGTTTTTGGGGGTGGGGGGAGGTAGGTATTCAAATTAAGAATAAATTCACACTCTTATTAAATGACTTCCATGGACTAACCTTAACCATATCGCATAGGCAAATTTTCAGACTCTTTTTGGTCATGGTGTTCCAAGAAGAACACGGTTCTTATGTGATTCACACCCCAGGACAACAGCATTTAAAGCATGGATGGTGCATATATAGTACTTCATAAATCAGTTAAGAAATCCCTGCCAAATTTAAATGTTCATATCAGTAAGAATTTACGAAAGGAGATTCAGGTAACGTGGTGGATTCACGTGTTATTAGGAGAAACAAAACAATGGATTAAATTTCTCTTAAAGGAAGAACAAAACTTCCTTTTTCTGACTGCTAAAAATCTGTATGTGGGAGAGGCCTGTGAGGACGTGACACAGCACTGCTTCCCGAGCTCTCTTTGCAGGCTCTTCAGTCAAGCTGAGCTTCGCTCATGCCATTTAATAAGAATATGCACATTGCCCAGAGGGCTGCTTGCTTCATATACTTTAATGGCAGTCTCTTAAGACACATTCTCAAAATATGTAACCCACGTTGCCCAGAATAGGGTTCCATCTGAATTTGGGGCATTTAGAATTTGTGTTTGCATTTCCACGCTACAACAATATAGGTGTATAGTATTTTGTTTCCAAAAAACATCGTGATAGATAGCACCCGGGGAAACACGTTTATATACTAAATCTTTGCACAGTTGTTCCTTGAAACCTATTCTTGTCAGTTTTTTTGATGCGGCACCTTGCGTTCCTTACCTTATGAGTAATATTACTGATATTACAGTCACACAGCAGTGTCCGAAGTACGTAACCATACTGCCTTTTCAAAGTCAGGTGGACAGCCAGTGGACAAAGAAAAAACTGTTTTGTCAGTCAGAGTCATGGTTGTTATAGAATTGCCATGTGAGGCAACAGCTTGTTATCTTGTCACAGGCTCTGGCCCCTTGGTAGCTAATTTTGTGTTTAGTTTACAGCCATGTGTCATTTCGCACATTTACTTTTTAGTTCTCTGACCCACTACTTGTTCAGTGAATATTTCTTTTGATGTTAATCTCATCCCATTTGGCGACAGTCTGCTTGGGTTGACGACGCAGGTTTTTGGTTTTCTGTTGCTTTGCTTCATGTACCCTAAAGCCCTCTGGACCAGCCTAATTGATGTGTAATCGCATAGCAGTCTTGACAGCACAAAAGGTCATATGTGCTTTCTCCTCTTTCCACATTTCTTACTTGAACTTGGTCTGACACTGGAAACCTTTAGCATTCATGCAAGAAGGCTTTGTTGTAGACAGAGCCAATCACAAGAAGGTTTTGTAGTAGACTGAGCCAATCACAAGAAGGCTTTGTTGTAGACAGAGCCAATCACAAGGTTTAATCACTTCCTGTATATGTGTAATAATGAAAGGAGCACATCAGGAAGCCGTCTCACATAAAAGTTTGCTGGATTAATGAATGACTCGGAGACAGCAGTAATAACAGTAAGAGAAAGGCATATTCGTGCCTCCCTGATTTTACTTATAAATAGCAAAAAAACACTGTAATATGTGTATTTTGTAGGTCATGGCAATTTGATGCACACAATGAAAGGTATAAATTATGAAAAGTACAATAGAGTTACTTTTCAAATAATTTGCATCCATCTGTTGATGTTTGCTGAGGAAGAGCTTTTATATTCCTACAGCTCTGTCCTGTCTGGACTTTGTCACAAATCTAGCTGACACAGCAAGAAACGGTGAGATGTTTGAGAAGCCTGGTGTCCGTCATCAGATGTAATTGGAAAAAAAAATGTGCAGGTATCATACAGTCATGTGTCCTGCAAAACTACTGTAATGATATTATGTCATGTTATTGCCATAAAGTTTAAAAATTCTGTCATACCATAAATTTGTGAGGGGGAGGGGGGGTGTGTATTCTTTACGAATTTGTGTGGACGTTGCCTACATACTTGTTTCCCAACAAGCCAAATACATTGTGTAGTTAAACTGGAGTGTCTCAATTAATCATAGTGGATGATTGCATGAACATGCATGCACATGTGTGTAAATACCATGACTGCCATACCTTTTCTTTCAAGGCTGTGTTGTGCAATGTACACTGAGCCCTGGATCACCACGATTTTTATCTGACATGCTGTTACTGAGGATGGATGGAATATACAAAACCAAAGTGTAATACGATCATTTATATTGCCACACACCATATATCATATTTAACTGTAAACATGGAAACTAAATGCTACACCTTAACTACCAATTTATCTATCTGTCCATATAAATTAATTACTTCCCATCAGCTACATTTGCAGACGTTAGTCTATGAGAAAATTTCTATTCAAGATAACTGTTCAGGGTAAGGCTATAGAACAATAACAGACCTGCAGTGGCAAAATAACAAGAATTAAATGTTTAAATTTTTTCAAACAAAACGTTGAGCCTGTCAGTCCTCACTCCATGGGGTTGTTATTATTAGTAAAAGGCTCTGCTCTGTCTCAATGAAAGCTTGCAGCATTTAAAACCCTGAATGCTGACAGGTGTTAAAATATAACATTGCACTCCATAGACTGCACACACAACACGGTGTTTGTGGTTTCGAGGCTGCAGCAGACGCGGACGCCTGTACCCGTCAGCGCACTGTGACTCTTCAGTCGCAGGACCAAGGTGCTGCCATGCATGTTGTGTGGTTTAGCATGGTTTGCATGTTGACTGAAAATCAGAAGGCACTGTAGCAACCGAAGCGTACATATCGTTTTTTATGGGAAATTGATTATGAAAAATGACCCAGGGGCACACAGCAGAGACGGCATTGTCAACAAAAGTCAAGAAATACATATCATAACAGAATGCCTTAATGACACACACAGCAGAGCTCCCATATATTCTTGTCTGATGTTGTTTGCTAAAAAGGGGTGTGAATACATGTATTATTTGCTAAGGAAAATAACTAACATCTCACATTTTTAGTGACAAGAAAAATAGCAGTATGAAGAGAGTAAGAACCGAAAAATGGTGATTGTGTTGTGAGAGCTAATGTTCTACTGCTAGGAAATTATTACGCTGTAATAGCTTTCACACATTGAAATGAAAAGCTTGGTCCTTCTACATGAATATTACTACTTTTGTAATTTACATTATTATTGTTGTATTTTTTTGTCTAGCAAAGGTCATACAGTCCTTAGGTAGAAAATAAAGAACCAGGAAAAAACAAGCAAAAATTAGTCAGTGTGTGCTTGTGTGTAAAGAACATTAGCTTTCAGGATTCCCAGAAGGAAAATCAACATTTATTTTTCATTTGAGCTCTTGCCATAGAGAGACAGGGTGTGACTCAGTGAGTCTCGGAGCATGCAATGTCCTTAACAGCCAAGCATTTCTACTCGTGGTGAAGTGTAGTGGGTAGTGGGGCATGTAACACTTATACAGCAAAGCTAGCAGTGTTGATTAACACTGAGAGTGTTTATATGGGTCCACATTAGTCAGTGTAGTCATACAGGCACTCTTAGTGTTAAATTAACTGTGCATTGCTGTGTAGCTTTCAACCTTGGCTTTCGTTTCAGACCCAACAAAGGCATTCAACATTGTCAGCCATGAAAAAGAGTATAGCTGTATGATATAGTGCGGTCTCAGTAGCTCAGATGGTCCAGGGAAATATATTATTTGATGAAAAATGTTGGACATTGGTGGGTTTATCCAAAAAACCAAGCAGAACAAAAGCATAAATGGTGTAAGGATCTGCATGGTGGTGCTTGTTATGTTGCTGCACCCCCCTTGGTCTCTTGTCTTGTTGTCTTGTTCTGTCATTTTCCTTCATGAGTCTTTGCACCTGCTCCTTGTTTCCTGTCACTGTACATATGCTGTGCACACATGGTGTTTGCCTGTTGTTGAAGTCTAGCTTGAGCTGTCCCTTATGATTTCCAGCTCTATATTCTGCTATCCAGTTTTGAGTTTGTACTTGGCCTGCCTATAGTATCAATGGCTCAATGGGTAGAACATCAAGCAGGGCTGTGGAAGTCTGCTGGTTTAAATCCTAGCCCAGGCATCAGGTGTGTCCTTGAGTAAAACACTCAAAATGCTAGCTCCCTGGGTGCTGTGTGTGGCTGCCCACTGCTCCCCCCAGGAGAATGGGTTAAAGGCACAGAACAAATTCCTTGTATGTGATAAACATACTTGGCCATTGACCTGGTTCATTTCCCTACTCTTGTTCTTTGTGTTTGTAGTCATGTTACTATTAAAGTTAATAATTTGCATGTTACTGTAGTAATAATGTGTTTAAAACCATGGAGAGCCCCAATCTGGTTCTTCATAAAAATATTGAGTCACTCTCCTTCTTTAACCAAGTTGGATCAAAAACAGTGATTATGAATCAGTGTTGGACAGAGGGCTAGTCCAGCTTGATTCATGCTGTACGCATAATCAATATTAAAACTGATAAGTTAGTGTTCATGTGATGTCACAAGGTTCCTTGTGATTGCCTTGACTTTCTCATGCACACTGAATTTTCTCATGTATTCATTTACTAGGTCTTTCCCATTTTCACTGGTGGCTGTATGGTTTAACTCCTTGGATTTGTTCAGTTCTCTGCTGTCTTGAGGGGCAATCATCTGGTCTTGTTTACAATTTTTTGTGAAAACAGTTACATGCAGTTGACGGGATTTTAAAATGAGGACATATTAGTTTTTAATAAAATTAATGAAGTTCAGATAGTTTTGTGATAGATTTACACTCCTTTAGGGATGCGACCATTAAATTGTCCACATAATTTTCCAGCTGTAGATGTGGACATAGCTGTCCGTAGAACACTTTGGTATAAAATATGTGAATTTTTTGTTGATATATGTAAGATTTTATAATGTAGGTTGACTGGAATTTAAATAACAAACAGCTGTTCTGGGCCTTAATACTGGAACAATAGATTGTTTTTCCAAAATACTACCTCTGTGATGACAGGCCTTTTTTGAATGTCTATGATATGTAGTTTTTTTTTTTTTGGCCCAACACTCTGATTGGTTGGAGAGGTTGTATAGCAAAAGATTACATTCAAACTAGACCCAATGCAATTAAACAGACGGTTTATGCTGTTAGCGTGGCCTACATTTGTCTGACACCATACTTTAAAATCTTGGATGCTGCTTTGACAATATTTTGCATATTGGGCATAATATTACCTCTAACAATGGCTAGATATTTTTGTTTTCATAACATTCTCCAAAAATTCTGTAACGAGATCTACTATATAAATTTATATATGCTGAATAGTAGAGAAAACATT
This sequence comes from Chitala chitala, assembly GCA_025773905.1. Lineage (NCBI taxonomy): Eukaryota > Metazoa > Chordata > Actinopteri > Osteoglossiformes > Notopteridae > Chitala > Chitala chitala. The sequence goes on from JABJVR010033910.1 coordinate 6,182, forward strand.
TTAAATTCAGTTGTTTAAGGAATCCTGTGAACCTGTGATCTTGCTGAAACCATTTCACTGAGGTTCTGTGTCTGGCAACTATACTTTTGAATGTTATTGAGAATCAGGCAGTGTTTGGAAGATCCTATGTGTGGAAACCTATGTATGTTTTGAAAGGTCACTTGGATCTACAGCCTGTGTTCTCAATTGTAATTCCAGTGATCCACCTCTAGGGGACACTACAGTTGGGGAGTGTCTGAAGAGCTGGTCACACTGCAAGATACCCCAATTGCTTTGCTTAAAGGGTGCATTTTTGCACCTCATCTGTCAGTGTCTGTTCATCCTTACAATGACTATTTTAATCAAATATAGAACTCCACAAAAGTATGCCATTGTGCACAAAGGAAGGAGAATAGTGTCTTTGTTTTATAGGAAGCTTCACAAGCTTCGGACTTCATCACCATTAAATTTTACTGAGACATACAGTAATAAACTTAAATCTGCAAGGTAAAACATAATACTCTCTTGGCCTTATCATAGTGATCACAAAACACATGACCTTAAAATATGAGAAATTAAAAAATTAAATCTGAAGTTACTTTAGATGAACTATATTTAGATGCAGATATTCATGAGGTAATGAGGGAGAAGGTAATATAACAAACAAGGACATTTGTGGCCTGAAGGTTGTTGGGTCAGCTCCCTTGTGGGGATCCTGCTGTTGTACCCTTCAGCAAGGTAATTAACCTTAATTGAGCCAGTGAAAAATTCAACTGTGCAGTATGAATCAACTGCTTAGCAATTACATGTATTCTAAATATGTTATTACATATTTTACACTGGCAGGTATTTTAATAGAATGTAACTAATTAGATAATACAGTTAACATATCCCTTTTTAAACAAAACTTCATAAAAATTTCTGCAAGAACATATACATTTTAATTTTTATTTGTTGCATGAAAAAGGGATAAAACTGGCATCGAATAAGAAACTGTTGCATTTCAGAATCTCCTGGGCTGTTAAAAGCTGACGACAGCCAAAGAGTTTTTCTTCCAAGAAACACATTGACATCTTTAATTTTCCATCATCTTCTTGCCAAAATCATGTAGGACTTAATTTTCCCAGGGGAAATAAACTTCTGTATGACTGTAGATCACTCAAGAAAAAAAAATGTTGGAAACCTAAGTCGGTTAAATGTGCAAGTAAAGGCATCTTTGACAGATGTTATTTGCATTATCTAGCATATTACCAAGTGAACTAGACAGTGTGGTTATTATAAATATCAGTAATATAGGCTAGAGGTTGTCAATGTTGAAGGTAAAAGGCATAAAACGGCTAAATATACTGAACAATGTAACTAAAAAGATAGCCTGTAATAGGAAATAACCTATAAAAAAATAAAGGTCAGTTTTCAAAACAATCTGTAAAAACTTTGCACTTATCTGTTCCAGCCGGGGAGAAAACCATCAAATGTATGAAACAATTTGTCAATCACGATGAAGGCACAAAGTCGGGCAACATTACCTCACAAATCCGAGAACAAGTTTATTTAAGTTACATGGCTTCAGGGCCGCTGGAGATTTTGGGACCCCAGACACACATCACGTTACAAGGATGTTTTCATATAACATCTATGTTTTAATTTTTGAGGGCCCCTGTCAATCACGGGCCCTTGGAATCCTCGAAGGTTTCCACTGCTCTATGGCTGCAAAAACTGCCAATCATCTCCTGTAAAAGCTGAATGGTACCAGTTATATGTTTCAACATCAGCTTCTGAGAGGTGATTGCTCAAGGTATAGCCAAAATGAAAAAATAGCCGCTGGGTCCACTGGGAAGAAGGCAAAATAAGAGAAAACTTTTTCTGCAACAAGAAACAAAATAAAAAATGGATGTTTGAGGAATGGAAGTTAGTGTAAGGGACACTCTCAAAATCTAAAAAATTTAACATATATGGTTCTTTCTAGGTATATGAGGAATTTGTAAAATGCAGAGATGGTCAGTGCATAAGTTCTGCATGTAAATTTCCTGTTGTAGGACAAGAATGAGACAGTGTAATCAAAGCTGGTGAAATTTGCTAAGTCTACAGTGATATGAACCAGCATTGCCAGCACTGCATTTTCCAAAGGCAAACTCGCTGGGCAGTCCTTTGTTCTACTAAATTGTACCAGTTTGCAGTATTCTTTAATACTGATTTCATACTCTTTTTTTAGTCTTGTATTTCGTATTTATGTTCTCATTTTAGGTACTGTACTGATAGAGACTTTTTGACATAAAATATGTATTTAAAATTCTAAATGGTACTTTACATTATTAATTTCCCGAGATTTGTGAATTTTTCATACTATAGAAATTGAATACATGCAAATGCCTTTGTAAACACTGCATATATGTGCATGTGTTCATGTGTAGACCACATTATGTCTTAGAATGGTTTTTTTCAGCACACGTACTCAAGTCCCTATACCCTACTATTCCAAAAGCTTAGGAGAAATTGTAGTGTTTACGTTTCCAGTTGAACGCTTGATCATGTCGATCCGTGTTTGTGTTGTGAAATTCTGTTTTAGCTCTGACGGTGTGAGTTTACACAATGTGCTCGGTGTTTCTTCCAAATCTATTTGACTGTACCCTTTTACAGCAATAGACTAATTAACTCATCGTCTTTTATCGAGTTGTATGTATTACACGTTTCCTTTCATAGTCCATAAGCACGCGGTTTACATCACTGTCCATCTACTCTGTGTAAGTGAATAGTAACGTTTGACCACCCTACATTAGTGCCATTAACGCTCTACAGGAGTCTGCACCCTATATTCCCGAAGGAGTGTCTGGACAACCTTTTCATACAGACGTCAAGCACACAACAATCTAACCCACACAAAAAGTTCAGTGCAATTGCCGGTGGTGATATTATGCTTTGTCATAAGTGATTTATCTGAAGAGCATTACACATGTATTTCTGTTCTACCATTTATGCCACTGTTATTGTTTCGCCAGCATTTATTTTTTTTCTTCAAACGATTGAATATATGATCCCGCCCACGAACGTCATCGTCGCTGATTCAAATTGCTTTTGGGCCAAGAGAAAATTCAGTGAGGTAACGCAGTCGCATTGCCGGAGGAAGTAAAGCGGTCTGGCTTTGGTGGTGCTTCAGCTGAAATCATTGCAACCAGAGATGTGGACTGAAATTGGGAAGATAATGCTTTTACATCTGTTTCTCGTGGAGCTTCACTCCGCAAAAGGTGAGCAGTTTGTTGATTTTAACTCAGAACAATTGAAATGCATGTGCACGAAAAGGAAGGATGCTGCACGGTGATGGAGCAGCGATGCACGCCTTTATTACCTGGTTGTAATAGAAGCAGTTCTAAAAGTCTTGTATAAATGTTCGCACAATAAGCAGCCGCGTACTTATTTTGCTTTAACGTGGAAGCATCCCAGCTTCACTCATAGACGGCTAAATTAAATATAATGGATAATTGTAGTGCGAGTAACTGGAGATGCTTTCCAGCTTCTGTGCGGAGGAAAGCCTTCAAGTAACAGCACTGTAAGTGCATACAGACTGCACTGACTTTAATGCACGCCAGGCATTCTCTACCCTTAAGTCTGTCTTGTGTGCGGCATCACCGCTTCTTTTAAACTGTTTTAAAATTACCTGCTGGCCGCGAAGCATCTTTAATCAAGGACTAAGACTATATACATTTTGGAGATACGACATTTAATTGTCTACGTTTTCCCCGTTTGTGGTCTAACGCCTAAAATCCACATGTTAATTGTGATTGTTTAAAGTTGCTTAGATTTTCTCTAGTTGGATGCATAAGTAATTCGCCAATAAAACCTTTGATCCAGGGACATCCATAGAGTGTGAGACTGGCCAGTTTCAGTGCAGAAACGAAAGATGCATCCCTACAATCTGGAGGTGCGACGACGACGACGACTGCTCCGACAACAGCGACGAGGAGAACTGTCGTAAGTAAGAAGTTACAAAAACCGAGTTTTTATAAGTTTAACATGGTGTTCTGTAAAATAAACCCTACTGGATGTTCTTTTCAATTTAAGAGATACTGCGTATATTACTGCAATTTACATTTTAAAATTACGCGTCTCGTGCAACGCCGCTGTTTGAAGCGTTGGGTCTAGCGATGCAAATGTGGAAATGTTGTGTTGTAAGTTATGAAACGGAGAGGTTTGTAGTTAGTAACTGATTTTAGATGGTGTATTCTGTGGGAAGAGTTGGTTAGTCTTTTTTTGAACTACGTACTTTGATTTGATGCTTGAAGACGACTGTCCCTGTAAGGGATTATGTGCATAGTACTGTATGATCGTCCTGGAGGTTGGTTTTATTAATTGAGATGCTCGGGTCCTGTTAAATAACATGTCAAACATATTTGCATTAGATTGAGAGGGAATTACTGAATTAATTAGGAAAGTTGTTACTGTAAACCAGCAAATTCGCGTGTGGGAATGGAGATGTGTGGTGTCCTGCAATTTTAAACGGTACGCAATTATGCGTCTACGACAGGACTCTTGATGTGGACGATTTCACAAAATTTAGCTTTTAAGCTATGTTGAAACGTGTTATGACGAACGAGAAAATTGTGTACAGTATTTGTGTCAGTGTTCATGTTAACAGATTTTTATCAATGTGCTTCTTGTGCAACAGTCTCCGATGTCTTTTATTCAAACGGGCTTGCATTTTGTGTAGAGCATTTTTTTGTTTGTTTGTTTCTGAAGTGTTTCTGGCTGTGGTTACCTTGGAGTAACTGTAGAGATCACCAGTGAATGGTCAGGTACTGTCAGCTGTGGACTTACCACTGAATTATAGTGCTTTCAGGGGACAAGGTTACATTCAAGCAGTATATACAGGGCTTTTTTCCAATTTGTGCCGTTGCACTTGCTTTGGGTGTAAATTTCAAATGCTCATTGAACTGACAGAGGTGTATAAGCAGGGAAAAGGTAGTATAGGTTCATGAAGTCTTAGTGAGGTTTGTGTGTGTGTGTGTGTGTGTGTGTGTGTGTGTGTGAGGGAGGGAGGGAGGGAGAAGGCAGGTTGCCATACTCTCACCAAAGGCATCAGCTGACAGGTTATAGATAAATACAAAACTGTCAAAGGTAGCCAAAAACAGAAATGCCATGGGCACTACGCCTCTCTGTGCCCCTGCCAACATTCCTGCCCACATGGCCTTCATTTCAGAGGTAGATGGAGACCCACTGGGTAGCAGTGTGCGTGTGATGTTGTCTCACATGGATACGTGGATGTTAAGAAAAATATTTTTAGAAGTTCAGTGTCCTAGTTATGGAGGAACACTTAAAATAACAGCTCAAGTGCTAAACTGTACACCTGTTAATGAAAATGTTGTTACAGGTGTCCTGTCTCCAACATAATATTGAAATGTAATTCCCAAAATGATCAGTAGTACTGTTGTCTGGTAGACTTCAGAGACCAGAGTGCCTCTCCTGCTTTTGAACGGAAGGGCCTTTAATGGTTTTTTTTTTAAGATGTCTGGTTCTAAAAGTAGAAGAATTGCTTGAAACCTTGAAACCTAACGAGGGAGTCTCAGAAATTGCGCCGGGCTGCTCGCCCATCCTGCCTTCAAAACGAACAGAGGCTTCAGGCAGAAAACAGGGTCACGCAAATTTATATTTCAAGAATTCACACGTCAGGGCATTAGCACCATTGTTGGTCACAGAGCCAGAGTGGCACCATACTATTGGAGTTTTCCGTTGCTGGAGTGACTAGAAGAAACTCCATAATGAAGTTAGCAGTGCATGCTGTGGACACACAGAGTACACTGTGCTGGCAAAGCACTGGTCTGCCTTCACACGTTCTCTTGTTGTGTTTATACTTAAAGGTGAGAATACAAAGGTTTACAAAGAATACAAATAATTTATTAACTGCACAATATTGTAACTTTCACATAAAAGGCTGGTATGATTTCTTAAACTTTGAGTCTTTTTAGGTTGTAGACAGAAGGTCAGTGTTGCATTGTAGACCCAGGAGGCTAAAAACTGACCAGAAGAATTGTGTTATTACGGTTTCAAACACAAGTTTGTCTGTGGATGCTTCAGTTTACGTCAATAAAAAAAAAATGCAATACATGTTTCCAGGCACCAGGCATCTCTTTGTCTGCTATTATAATACAGCCAGATTTCTGTCATTATGGAGTTTTTTGATATGGAACCTGAATGCTTTTTGTACTTTTTCACTTGGTGAGCTATTTGACATGTTTGCTGTGTTAGCGTGTGTCATATACAGGAAGTATCAGTTTTGTTGCATCCTCCAGCTGTGAGAAATGTCCATGTTGTCAATTTTCACAGTCTGGGACTTGCAGTGATTTGGAGATACGATTCTTCACAGGAGACACATTTTGAGAAATTCTGTATGTCTTGCTTCATTGGTTGTCAGGGGCTGGGAGCATGTTGCACCAAAGCCAAGGAGAATCAGTGGGGGGGATACATCTAACCACCCCCTCAGTCAACGGTCCTTTGATTCTGAGTTGCACACAGGTCAGAAAGGCACCCTGAGACTGATAGACTACGAGAGCCTGCTTTTCCAGTCTGATTTCTTCTCATAGCAGAATAGGGGAAGGGCATTCTTGGATAGACGCTGTAGGGGATGATCATGAATGTGATGTGACTGATGTGACTGCGTAAAACATCTTTTCACAGAATAGTGTTTTTTCAATTTACAAGTTATTGGCAGGCTTTTCTGTTGGAGTCACCTTGTCGCTGCTGAGTTTTCTCAGTTTGTCGTTACTTGGCAAAGGCGAGATTGTGCGTGCCAGCAGGGAAGCGGTCTTTGCTGAGATGCCAGCTGAGACACCAAGTTAAATCTTTGGAAGCCATTACCAGTGTAGCTTGTGCTCCAGTTTATTATTGTGGCTGTTCTTGTTACTGCGTTTAAATGTTAAAGGGAAATGCAGAAATGCCTCAATATAAATGTGGACCAGAGGCTGGCACTGGTCAGGCCCTGGCATTTTGGAGGCAGCAGGGGGTAGAGCCCACAACTGGGGATCAAGCACTGGCACCAATATGGCCCCATGGTGCGTCAAATCCCCCAACATGCGTGAGTAAGGTGGCGTCAAAGTGTGTGGATGGGGAAATATGCAGTGCACCTTATAGTTAATCTTGTGCTGCCACGGTAACAACAGGAGCAGAGTCGCATTAAAGAGCAGGGCTTAGGAAGGGATAGCCTACATGCATGTGGAAATGGACAGAGGGATCACAGAATAAAGCCCCCCACCCCCCAGCCTACTCTCATCCTGCTCTGTCTGACAGGTGCTTGTGTGCTTCTTATATGGGTCTTGCATGGCTACAGTGAACCTTGCAAGTGTTGCTGTATCACTGGGTGGAGAACTGCTTTATTGCAGGGTACAGCTAACAGGGAATGCTGTATGTAAAGTTGCTAAGAGCACCACGTTTAGGCAGTGCGCATTGGCTTTTGGTGCTGTAGAAATCCTTTAGATGGATATTTATGTATTCTCTGCCAGTGAGTGTGGTGTGTGTGTGTGTGTGTGTGTGTGTGTGTGTGTGTGTGTGTGTATGCATGCATTTTATAGGCTATCATACATCTCCATCCTTTCAGGGCAGAGCGCTTGACCAGTGTCCCACATTTCTGGGTTTTAATCTCACCCATGTTGAGAGAGGATGAGCAGTACAGTAACAGCGACTTGCAGCAAAAGGGAAGCCTATTGACTGGACTGCCCCCCCTCCCCCCCCCCACTCTGCTGCCACATTTCAGCATGCTCTGATGGGTGACGGCAAAGAGGTGGTGTTGGCAGGTATGACAGCTACGTATAACGTTCTGGGCTGTGCTGTGGATTGCTCTAAGAAGACTGTATGGACTTTATTTCCATTTTGTTCATGTGTTTGTACAAGTCAAAAATGTTTGCACTGATTGGAAATGTGCATTCATTAAAAAGCATCAGCAATACTTGTCAAAATATAAATGTTTCTCTTGTGTCTGTACTCTGCCAAATTTCATTGGATCGTGATCAGATGAGTTTGTTCCTTTTATTTGGCAGTTGAGCTCTGGGGGTAGTAATGATGGTACTGCTGGTGCTGTAGAGCTAGGTCTGCTCCGTCTGATTGGTCCCACATGGCACGCTGTGCATACGGACAGGTCTCATGTCTCTCCTTTTTCATGATGGCTTTATGCTCTCGAGCTGATCTGTCTTCAGTGACTCAACAGTGTGTAGCTGCAGAAGGGTACTGTTTACCCAATGATGCTGAAATTAAAACAATCAAATGGGACGTTTGTGTGTGTGTGTGTGTGTGTGTATGTGTGTGGTTGCTCTCTTCTGCACATTCCTAGAAAATTTCCACCCTTGCTCTTTAAGTGTGCCAGTGCAAAGCCAGCTCTGTTTCCTAAATGGCTGCTGACTGAGTGAACGTCCATTCACCTTATTGATTTTTGCGTCAGAGTGTGCTTCTAATTCATAGGTCATGAGACACACACTGTATGAAGGATTGTGTTTTTTTAATCAATGAAAAAAGCACGACTTTTAATATTGTTCACACAGTCTTTATTAATCATTAATCATACTGCTCATTAATATTGTTTTCAGGACATCTCTGCCAATCTGATGCAACTGGCTGGTTTCAAAGGAAAACAATGAAGGAAACTGAAGGAACACAAAAGATGTTTTTACACCAAATATGTTTATATCTGCCATATATAATAATAGGGAAAGAAAAACAGGACAAAGGACATGCTATGTACTGTACTGAAATAGGAGTACAAAGGAGGAAAAAATTGAGGGTTTGAAGGCTTTAAAGCCATGATGTCAATTTTGCAGATAAATGTCCATGAAGAAACAGGAGGGAATTTGAACAAAGTGGAATGGGCGCTGTGGACTGATGTCAGGTCTGATGAAGCTTGGTGAACACCTGCCTCTGCTTATGTCTATGATGTCCTCTTTCTTTTCTTTGGCTAGTAGCAATGGGCTGGCTTCTATCTTGGTACTAAATTAGGACCTGTGATGAAATTCTTTACACCCTAAAACCTAGGAGACCACAGCTGCCATTTTTGGAGCACTTAGGCGGTAGATGGACATTTCCTCTCAATGGGCCTCAAGATGGAGCAGGCAGTGGGATGTTTAATGGCTACAGATCTGAGCTGGGACCAGCAGCATGCTGCTGATTCCTGTACTGATGGCTGGCTGAGAAAAACAGCCTTTGATCCTACTGATATTTTAAAGCTGTTAACTGTACATTTTGCAGATCTACAAGCCATTCTGATGGTTTTGATTTGGTTTTTATAAGTACCTACAGAAGTGTAGTTTTGCTTCACGCAGATATTTTCTGTTCCAGACATACACCAACAGCCGTTAATTCCATTACAGATAAGAAAAGATCTTGATGTTACACTTTTTTTTCCCTTTTTTAGCAATCTCTTTTAGCGAATCTTTTCCTAGACATAGAATAAAAGTTATAATGAAAAATTTTATCTAACACCTTTTTTTTCTTCCCAGAAGAGAATGGCTTTCTTGCCTGTCCAGTTGAAAGAGCATTTCAATTACTATGGAAGGACAGTTACTGAAATTCATTGGGGAGTTCATGTTAATATAGACATTTTGTTAACAGGTCCTTGGTAATTATTTTTACGCTTGAAAAATTAAATTATAGAGACATGTTGTATTGTAACGTCGGGCCCCCATCTGCCACAGCTGTAGTAGGATGTAACGCTGCCCATTTGTTGTTCCTCTAGCATCCTTCTTGGTTACATTTTACAAGTTTTTTGAGGAAAATAGTTATAAGGATTTGATGAACAAAATAGCAATTTCAAGTCAAACTCTATGATACCGAATAAACAAGTCAACTGAAAAACATGGGTGAGCTCCAGCTCCATTGTCCCATTGTGGTGAATATTGGGATCATAAAGATCAATCAGTGTCACGGAGTAGTGTTTGAGCTGTTTATTCCCTGGAATGGGTAAATGTAGTAAATAAAACTTCACATGTAAGTATTAAGCTGAAGCAATGTAAACTACCCAGCAAACAGGGAATGTTCCCAGAACATTCACTAACGTCACCAGAACATTCTGGGTGTTCTTGTTCCCTGTTTGCTGGGTATGGACTTGGCAAGTATTACTCATTGCCATCTGAGACCATAAGTTCTGCTTCCTCATTAGCAGGTCAGTGGATGCTTTCCTGTTATGTTCTGAGAATGTCTGTGTGTGTGCGTGTGTGTGTGTTTGTGTGTGTGTGTGTCTGCTCTTGTCCTTTTTAACAGGGCTGTTTAGTTGCTGATCTGTATGATAATTCTTTGCAATGTTCTGCCCCCAACACAGATCTCTTGTTAATTTTCTTCAGAGGGCTCATTGCTGAAGAACATGCATTTTTCTATAGGATCACAAGTACACTTACTTTGATGTGACATTTTGAGCTACCTGCAATTCAAGCACCTTCTTCTCTCCGTGAGTTTTAAGAGGGTGAAGTGAATTGGGCCTTTTGTCTTCCGGTGAGAGGACATCAAATACTGATGTGTTTTGCACCAGAGTCTAATGCACGTCCAGGGTCGTGGGCCGTCTGTCCTGGGGATCAGAGCTCTTTACGTCACACCCAGGTTCCCTACATCCTATGTTTTGGGGATCTCTGTGCTCCTCTCTGTCTCCCCTTCACAAACTAGCCTTTAATGAGCTCAGAGGTCTTGTATTGCTGTAAAAGGCCTTGTAGTGCTTGAATTACGCTGCATGGGTAATGTAGTGTTTTCAGGCCCCTGGATGCGTGGGTGGAGGTCCTCCTGTACAAGGCCTCTTGTGGTATGTACTGCTGCAGACATGCTGAAAGCAGAGAAAAGGAGGCTGCCCATCATTTGGACTGCCACAGCATGCAAACCTACAAGCCTTAAGTGGTGACTGTAATGGGTTCTTGTTATTAACATTGGCTGCAGTGACATGGCTTTGAAAAATGGTACCAGAGACATGTGCAGTCATTTATTCTTCTGTGTGTGTTGCTCTGAAGGAATATGTGTGTGTATGTATGTGTGTGTGTGTCTGTGTGGGTGAAAGAGAGAGAGAGATGATTGTCACTGTTCATCACCAAATTGTGCATGTTGGTCTGGTTGTTGTGGGCTTTTTTCCTGTTTTGAACTGTGTCTTCTGTGAACAAAATTAATTATTTATGAGCAATTTTATGATCCATTTTTTTTTCCTGCTTTGCCACATAGAAGAATTTATGAGGTCTCTCATGGGCCGCAAAGTAAATTGTGTAAAGGCGCACCTCCTTCGAGCAGCAGAGGATCTGAAATTGAGTACCTTGGCATTACCCTGCTTCTGCAGACCTTAGAAGACCCCCTCATGAGATTCTTTGAAGTTTTTGTAGAGTTTTCATCTTCAACAGCTGTTGTGGGTAGAATGAAGGTTGGTAAGGGAAACTTGTACTATGTTAACTCATCCTGACAACGGATTGTTTTGCCTGAGAAGACAATCGGTATTGAGGAGGTTCCGGAGTAGAAACTGTACATTGTTCAATTGTTCAGTTGTGTAAAGACATTCCCAACCCACTTATAGCCATTGCTCCAGCACATGGGTTTTATGGGTTTCCCAGGCTGTAGTGATCCTTGGCTCACCTCAGTCCAGGTGTGTTAGTGTCTTTTTATTTAATGACCTACAAAGGAGTGTGTCACTTTTTACCTTGGCATCTGTTCACATCCACAGTTTCCTGTGCTGGATGGGAGCTCCTTGTGCTGGGCTGTAACGTGACACTCGTTGATTTTGTTCTTTTCCACTGCTTTGGATTTGGGCCATAGCACTGTTGTCTCTCTGTCCACTTGACTGCATTGCAATAAATCTTCACGCTAAATTCTTCCCCTCGCTGGGCTTTGCTCCCTATGCCGCCTCGTGCCTCCAGTCGTCTTACTAACGTGGTCATTAAGGACCCTCCAGTTCAAATCCTGTTATTATCTCAGATTAGTTTGCCTCTCTGTGGGTATACGACTGCTCTCAATTGAATTTTGCTGCCCAGACAGTAAGTGTGGACAGAAGGGAAAACTTTTTTTTCACCCTTACAGTCAATGCACAAATGATTTTCTGGTTTACATCTTACTGAAAGGACTAGAAATATTGCAGGGTTCACTATCTTGTATTTTCTTTTTCTGTTCAATGTTTGCAGTGTGTCCCCATGTTTGTTTTTTTCCTGACAGAATTTAAAAAATTCCAGTTTGTTTTTTTCAAAAGGTTATTAAAATTGTTACAGGTGCTGCCCTTTCTTTAATGCATCACAATAGTGACTGGGTGGCTCAATGGGTAGAACATTGGGTTGGGATGTGGACGTCTCCTGGGTTGAATCCCAACCCAGCCTGATGTCTTCTTGAGCAAGACACCCTAATCTCCTTGGGGGATGGGGTAAATGTAGAGAGGTAATTTCCCTATGGGATTAATGAAGCACCATAAAAAGAATTATGTTTTGTTGGTGTCAAATAAAACCTGATCAGATGAAGTGTGTGTGTATATAAAGCCAGGTGTATTTCCCACATCATCTTGTACAAACATCTATGCTTGTTTTCACCTCGCCACAAAGTTCAGACCACATGCAGCAGCCCAGTGCGGTGGACGGCTGGGGGGGGGGGGCACAGACACAAACCTCAAGAGGCAGAAATGATTCATTAGTCTTCCACTACCTGAGCACTTAGCGCCCAGATGTACAGAGAGTGGGGGTGCCACGACAGCATGCAGGCCAGTTTAACATTAGAGTAAAAGAACCCATTCTCCCCAGGAGGTGGGGGGTGTGTGCTGATGGGCTCATGGATCCACTGGTGATGAAATGGCCACTACCCATCTGAGAACCAGCATACTCTTTATTATGTATCAGTTCCTCTTGTGTGACGGATGTTTGCACACTCGGGACAGAAAAAGGCTAAACAAGTTCCCAAGGGGATGGAGGGGTTGTTAATGCAAGTCAAAGGGATAGCTTCACCATGCCTTATATTTGGAGTATCTCACTTATTTCCCCTCTCTTTTATTTTTGCGCCCCAAAGATGGATTTTACAGAGCTTTAATACCTATTACACAATTGAACAGATGAGCTTTTGGTTCAGATGCCACATCTTCTTCAGTCCTGTTTTTAAGCTAGTGGGTTAAACAGTGTTGCTGTTATATTACTCACAGTCATAATGATTTTTTAAATGAGGATTTATAAATAACTAATCCTGAGAAATATTATGTGTCCTCAAGTAGTTATAATTATGGATCTTAATTTAACTTTCATTTAAGCTTCAGTATTAAAATTTTTTTAAATTACAAGGAATACACTTTTTCCCTCAACTGAAAACATAATCTTTGCCCCATACTAATTGAATTAATTAGGACATCTATTTATTACTGTCATGTCTGCTAATGATCAGTCCACAACTCTTCATTCAGTACCATAACAAACCTGTTCCAGCTCACAGAATATTAATTACACCTGATGCCACTTATACAACAACGCTGTCCTAAATCAGAAGGTTATGTACCAGTTCTCTGTAAATTATTGCTTTACAGCTATTTCTGAGTGCTTGTTCTCCTATGTTGATTCTTGGTGTTTTTGATCTGCGAGTCATTTTTTAACGCTATGTTTTTCAGGCTGACTGTGTACTAGTGGATATTATGCTCTTGTAATCCCCTGCCTTTGGCTATGAATTTGAACTTCTGTTTCAGACCACGTTTTGTTTTATGGTTTTTGATCCCGTGCCTGTTTCAGTAGTGACAATTTTTGGACATTGGACTCTACGTTTTTTTTTCACCTGCCGTGGATCAAAATGTCCGCTGGGTGTCAGCTACATTAATGCTGTGACCACACTGCTCGCTATCAAAGAAAACACAGCTTGTTCTGTACCTGCCTGTATTCTGGAGAAGCGACCTTTCATTTAATTTTGTGGCGCACACAATGCGCGGCGCCGGGTTATGTGGTGTCAGTGAGGTGACTGCACGTCGATAAAACGGATCCAGTTGAAGACAAACGAGTTTCAGGTGTGCTGAAGGTTTTTACTTCCACTAACAGTCAGGACTGGTGGAATATGTTCGAATTAAGTATAACAGATGATGGAGGTTTAATTCCCCCCTTCAACTCAGGAAGCGCAGATGTGTTAGTTGGGTTTAGACTGCAGAGGCTAATGACAGGCTGGAAAGGTGTGAGGAGGGGGATGGAGCTGTACAAACTGCAGTTTTGTCATCCTGAGCTCCCCCCCCCATGACATAGCTGAAAGGTATTTGTATTAGACGTGTGCATAAAACATGTAAAGCATTAAGAAAGTTACTTATGTCTTTTGGTTTTTCCTGTATAGCATAGTTTGTCTATATGTATACAGAATACTAAAGCACAAAAATTAAGATAGTAAACTGAGAAAATGGATGAGCTCAATGTGTGGATTAAATTTTTTATTTTTTTTTAATCACACGTGTTTTGAGAATATTTTCTTATTGTTTCTCTGTATCTCCCAGAGGCAAAGATATGAAAACGATATCAAGGAGCATTTTAAATTAAATTAAAACAATAACTATGTGGCAAGGCATGACATATATGGAGTGGCATTTGGGCCAAAAAGAGCTGAGTTTGGGTCTGCGTTTGTTGTGTTTTATGCTTGTTTAGTGGGCACCCTTATGTGTTTATTTTAAAGCCAGATTTGCATATGATCAAATAATTTAAAAAATTTAACAAAGAGATGCAGTTTAGATTTTAAAATGCTATTTAAAATTGTTCTCTTAAAAATATAAAAGATTATGAATTATACATTGATACAGTTCCTTCTGGAAAAGAAGCAGGAATAAAAATTGCATTAATGCCTACGCTTATCACTGAGTGAGGTGGAGCTGCTCTAGCCTTAGTTTTATAATTTGCTTTTTTTTTCTTTCCTGACAGTGCTCAGGGGGGAGGCGGGGTTAGCACAGAACTTGTTTATTTAGGCCCCTTCACGCATGTTTGCTTTGCATTTCTCGTGATCGCAGTCCAGATGCTGCAAGGCTCGGAGAAGATCGGCGGACCGTGAGCGAGACGCTGATAGAGTGTGCGTGAGGTGATGAATAGTTTATGGGCATCGCAATTTAACAGCCCGGGTAGAGGGCAAACGTTGCCACGGCAACTTATGTCACTCAGCCGCGATTATAATAAGGTATGAGAAGTAATAAAAGTTGTCTAACACGGGGTCTGTGAAATGGTGACCCACACGTAGGATAATACGCAGGCTAATGTGTAGTGGGCTTGAGTCTGATGGGAGTCCACACGCTGATGCTTCGTATAGCATTCGGACCTGCTTTCTGTTTTTCTTGGGTTTGGCATGTTCTTACCATGTGCTTGGCGGCTCTGCTCTGACATGTGTTTGAGCCGTCGATATCAGCCGGTTCGACAGCTGAGCTCCAGATCTGTTTGTTTAACAAGCCGCTTGACAAGAACACGATCCTGTGACACGTTAGCGGGCGGTCAAGCGTTGTCGGTCAAACGCGCTAATGTGAAACGGTTTCTTTTTTTAATGCATGAATGTCAACCATGAGCATGTGGTTAACATACTGTAAGGAGCAGCATTATATATGCGCTGTAAATGCGCCACAGATAAGAACTGAAACACAGCAGCACCATGCTGGAAATTAAATTGGTCAAATTGTTGGGCTCTGAGAGAATTTTATCACAGTCTGGATGTCACTGTCTTGCTTTAAGGTCACCCCTAAACCTGTGTGTCTCTGTATGTCTGGGCCAAACGTACTGTTCCTTATTTTCATTACTAAATTTCTCTTGCATAGATTTAATCTAGTATTCGGTGACATCGCTCCTAATCCTGAATTTTTCATATATTCAATAAATATTGACAATTTTACCTAGTGTTCACTTGGTTGACAATAGACTGTTATATGAATGGAGTACTTTTTTCAGAGGCAACGCATCCTTAATTTATGAGGTTGATATATGAGTGCTGCATGATACCACCATGATGTCCTTGAGTAAATATTGGAAAAAGCAGTAACGAAAGGAAGAACCTTGGTGGTGAACACTGAAATGTGTGTGGTATACTAATAAAAATGTAGACAATGAAAAAGTAGTGTATTGTGCCTAGACGTTGGGGTCAGGGGGTTCAAGTGCAGCAGATAGGGTGTTCGTGAATTGGTCTTCAGTGAGCAGCAGCGTGGTCTCCAGTGATAAGAGCACGCAGTCTGCCTTTGTGTCTGAGGATGCTGAGAACCTCACTTCTTGAAGGCGAATCATGAGGTGTGGCTGGGCTGGGAGATGCTAATGAGAGCCCCACTGCCCCGCCTCCTCCCCCACGGCCCACCCCCGTCGGCTGGCCTCTGTCTGCAGAACCGTCCGTGCAGTGCGTGCAGACTCTTAGCATTCCTCAGAAAAGACTGAGGAATGACCCTTAACTTACATCAACAGAACTAATTCAAGACTAATTCAGTGTGTTTCAGCTCGCGGTCCAGCATCTCTGTCGGGTGGGTGTGGGGGAGGGGGGCTCCTCTGACAACTCCATCCATGGCACCCCCAACACCGCTCAGCCACCCTTTCCGCCAAGACAGTCAGCCACCGGTCAGAGGGCACGCTGGTTCTTCCGGTCCTGATGCATGGTGGGCCTGTGGAGGGCACGTAGTGTGACACTGCTGTGCCCGGAGTTATGGATGACTGAGGGGCCGCGGCCACAGTAGTGCTGCATGAATGTTATTATTATTATTTTTGTCCCCAGGCACTTGGAATTCACAGCCTTCAGTGACCCAGTTACACAGCTTCCTGGCTTCCTTTCACATTTCCCTCTCAATAGTAACCCTTGCTGTAAAATTGTGCCTGAGGCCTCAGTGACCCCCCCTCCCCCCCAGCCCAGTGTGAACAAGTTGTAGGTATGTAACATCCCTGTGGCCACCTGACTCTCTTGGCATTGGTTGTGAACAGTGCCCATGTGCTTCCTGTCTGCACCTCCCTTTGGCCTCACTCACTCCTGTTCCGTTCCTTGCGCTCCTCCTTACCCGGCTGCACCGTGTCGGCAGGGCAGAACCCGCCGCGTGTGGCCAAAAAAAGCCCTTGGCTGCCGCCACGGCCAGCTGTAGCACAAACCCCATCTGCGGAGTCGCTGATGAGGGGCTTCTTTGACTTAGAGCCTCCATTTCTTGTTAAACATGAGAGCAGGTTCTACAGCAGACTGGAGGACTATGGTGCAGCGTGAAACTGAGGGTAGTGTGGCAGCCTCCAGCCACAGGCAGGCCCCTGTCACACCTGTAAATGCCTCGCAGCCTTGTGTGATCAAAGACATGTCTCGTTTGAATGAAACCAGCAAACTTAATGTTGTTAGTACAGCTGGGCCCAGGTGCTTTCTGATGAAGTTAGTCTGGCAGGTGAAAACATCTTTTTTGAAGTTCATCATTAAAAAAAATTAGATGATTTAAATTCCTCTGCACAAGTTTCTTGCAGTTATGCAGATAATCTTCACACTGCACTTGTGACAGAACACAGTATGATCTGTTCCCTGTGATGTGAATGTGGATCCTGCATCTTCTTCAAAGGGAATGCCATATGTTCTGGCTTTATTCGACACTGAAAGCACACATGGTGTTTAACTGTTTAAGAATAGCTACCACTAATTTATTTATGATAATCAGAGAGTTTTGTGATAATTAGTCTTCTGAACTTTTCAGTACGTGATCATTTTGGCAGCTGCATCAAAGTGGGCGCATGCTGGCGTCTGGGCTTGGGGTCCTCGGTGGTCCGGGAGGGCGTAGACAAGTGCTTCGGGGGCACACTGTTTCAGGTTCCAGGCCCACCCCACCTTCCCTACCCTGCATGGAGGTTTTGTTTGGCTCTGAAGTAATCCACTGGTGAGTGCATCATGTGTCAGTGTTAGTACATCTTCTGCCTATGGGAGAGCTTCAGAGATGAGAAAGTGCTGCTCAAACAGTAGGTGGCGTAATGGCTAAGGACACTGTCACCAATGCTTAGCTCAGGAAATAAGAAACTAAAATTATGTCACCAAGTTAGTGATGATGTTTGTGAGCTACGAATCATATGATACTGTGACAGCTTAATGTTTTTACTCAGACATCTTAATCTTCTTGAAGCTGTATGTGGTGTTATGTATGTAAATTATATTGCCAAATGGTCTTTGCTCTTTTGCTGATCTGTCTCTGTTGTAGTGATTTCTGCTAATTCTTACCCCTGTGATTTTCTGAAAGGATGGAGCCTCATTTTTTATGTATGTGATTTTCAGTACACTGTATTTATTGGCTGTGGTATCATTCTGCCTTTCAGTGGGACGTAAGCCTTGAATTAGTTCTGTTGATGTAAGTTAAGGGTCATCTCCACCTTGCATACTGATTTGTGTTATGGTTGGTTGCTTCATTGAGAATTTTTGTATCTTATTTTTGCTCTGAGCCATTGTGCTATGTTATACAGAATTTTTTAACCATTTCAGTGTTTTAATTGTGTGTTAGATATGGTGTGTGTTTGAAATGTTTAATGCTTTAGATAGAAATAATCTGTTCTGAGCTATTTTTAAACCCGTCTGATTACAAAAAACAATCAGTTATAGTGTATTTATCACATTCTTTCTGTGTGAAGAAGTATAACATTAGATTTTTTTATGGTTCATTTTGATGTTTGTAAAATAGTTTTAACGTTAAATGGTTCAGTGAAGAACATGTTTTTATTAGCTGTTAAGTGACTCTTGCTGGTATTTCTACGGTCTTCATTAAAAAGTATTTTTAACCCTTTCCACAGATATTGCCTTTTGTCAGACTGTTTTTTTTTCTGTAGTATTTTAAGAAATGGATAATGATGAGGATGATGAGGATGATTCCTTAGTGTATTGGTTTGTTTTTCCCTGAATACTCAGCAGTGTTGGCCCTGCCCTGTTGTCTCTCACAGCCTTTCAGGATCTTGGTCTTTGGCAAATGAATCCCTGACCTTTTTCCTCATGTCACCTGTAAGAGCTGGAAATGAAATCGCTGCTTGTCTGTCTCTCTGGTATCCTCTGCCCAGATACCTTGGTTTCTAGGAGACCTTTTCTAACTTTCCTCTTCTCTGTAACAGTCCTGTTTTAATCGCAGCTCACTGATGAATGTGTATCATCATTTAATTATCCTTTCAGAAGCAGCCAGGTGAAATTGGCTCCACTTCTCAGAATCTTGTGTTTTACCTTTTAATGCACTAATGAAATTGATTTTAAACATAATATAGCAGATATTAATGTCCCTGATTTTAAACATGAGGCACATTTCGTAACCACTTGGAATATTAACAACAGCTAAAAAAAGAGAATTTGCCAAGGGGAGAAGGTTGCTGCCTTGAAAAGTCCAGGCAGAAAAGCAGAAAATGTGTGCTGAAAATAACAAGAGTATGAACCGTGTGACTTTAACAAAGGACAAAGTTTGGTAAACTGTTACAAGCTAATGGGGTAAAAGGTGTGGAACATGACAGCTAAGGGATTTGGGAAGATCAACAAGAAGTCAGAATTGCTTATTCAGTAAAATTTGGGATCAAATAATGTGGTGATGTAATGTATGATCAGTAGAACTTGTGATCAGATGATATGTTGAAGTGACGTTTATAGATCTTGTTTGCTCAGCTTGACTGTAAAAGAGGAAGTCACTAGAGTCATGTTATGTAAAATTTTCATGTATAAAGAGATGTGAGTGATGATGCTTTGGGAGAGATCGCTCTGATCTGCATAGAGGGGAGGGCTCTTCCCAGTCACCTGGTACAGGTGAAAGAATTAAAATTTGGACCTGAAGGAAGTCTTGTTGTCTGTATTTTCTTTACATGTTGCTTTTCTAAGATGATGATCAGGAATTTTAGTTTCACTTTGTCCTCTTTATCTTTAAAGTTGTGTTAAATAATGATTATTGATATAATATCTGTGTTTTAATAAATGGGTCTGTTTAACAGGTCTACTATTTAGTTATTTAAATGGTATGCCACAATATATCATGAGACTATATGCTTTTTTCATATTTATATTTTCATTATGGATTTAAGGTTTTTCTTCTTTTCCTGTGTCAGCAGAATGTGATGAAGATGCATCTGATTCCATATAGAATTCTGCTTCATTCCATAGTGTGAATACATGAATAATCCATGAGTTTTTAAGCCTGGGTGATGTTCCTGTCTGGCTCAGGGTGTTTCGCTGTGAACTGGGCTCTAGGTGATTGGGGGCTGGGCTGTGGGGGGTGGATGCAGGGCAGTAACGCAGAGCACCTGCTGCAAATAGAATGGAGTATGTTCAAACCAACAGCTGACTTTTCAGAGAGCCTGTCCCCACTGAAGATGGTGAGGTCACTGGAAGTGCAAGTGGAATGTGGAGAGTGACCCCTCTGTAGGGGCTTATGGCTGGTTGAAAGGCTGTGAACAGTCACAGCTTTCAAGATAAGGTCTGCTGTTGTACGCTTCAGGAAGACACACTGAAGTACTCCTGTATGTTATTGAGCTGTGAAGGAGCTGTTTTGGACAAAAACACAGTTTAGCAAATAATTGTGTAGCCTAATAATGGCAGGATGTGACTATCTCTCTGGTCTGCTGCGACCTGTGGGCTGTCAGACGATGGGTAACTGAGCCCAGGAGATATCAGTGTTTCTGAGGTTGTCTGCTGAAAAGCCATAACAGGATGAACAGGTAGAGCAGCCCCTGGTGATTAGGGCTGCACTCTGTAGTCCCAGCAGCCCCCTCGTCAGAGTGCATTATTAGGCCAGAAGACAGTCTGGCTCCCAAACGTGCAGGCAGGTGTGTGCAAAGTCTGCCATGCCCACACTGAAGAAAATGTGGTCTGACTGTGGCACCTTGTTCACTGCTCTGATTTTTAGTTCCGCCCTCTGCTGTCATTGTTTCTTCATTGTCACTTGTTTTATGGACTTAGTCATCAATCATTTGATAGCCTCTGGTATTTTAAATAACACAGAGTTCCAGTCCTTTCATATAACGGGTAACCATTGAGTGGTTATGTAATGTTTGGGGATTTCTGTGTTTGTTGTTACCTTGTGAAACCGTCTGCTGGAGCACAGTGTTGGTTATCTTCTAGTTTTCTCTAAGGTTTTTTCAGAGTTTCTTTCATCTTAGTGTTTCCTGCTGAAGACTTGGACTGCAAAAGTGAGCTGATGGCCTGTGTAGATGTGTTTTTGAAGATAAAACCAGTTTGAGGTATTTCTCAGTGCCTCAGGACATGATGGAGCATCAGTGCTGGAGATGAAGGTTTGGGGCAAAGAAGCTGGTAGGTTCAGAAAGCATGTTTAGAGTGCAACTAGAAGACATATGCCCCAGACCCATGAATGCTGTATGTAATCACATTTGTGGCAAAGACTCCAGCCAGACAGCAATTCTGCATGAGACCACCACCCGTCCAGCAGCTCACAGTGCTGGAATGGGGTTGTTGTCAAGGTGATATTCAAGAGGGCAAGAACTTCATTGGTGACTTAACAGGTAGAGCAGCGGTCCACCTCTGCAGTCATTGGGGGCCCACATAGGTGGAAGCTGAGAGCCAACTGGAGCAGAATCACAATCAACATTTGCTTTATGTTTTATTTTGATGGATGATTCAATTAACTGGAGATGGATCATCAAGTTGTTTTCTCCATCGTTTAATATTCCTAATGAGGTAAATGAAATGGAGGCTATATGGTTTACTTGTTCAGCCTGCTGCCTATTGCACGTGCCTTGTTTTGGTAGTGAAATAAAGTTTACCACAACTTGCTCTGGGAAGAACACCCCCCCCCGAGTGATCAGCAGAAGTACTGTCTCAGAAAGGCAAAGGTACGATGTCATAATGTTCCCCTGAAGCAAGCTGTAATGAGGTGCTGCACATCGTGTTTGTACAGGTGGACGGGTGAGTGGATGGGAGAGCGGATGGATGGACAGATGGAAGTTTGGATTTTGCTGCAAGTTCGAGAGTACGCTTTAACTACTTGGCGCTCACAACTTTATGCTTAAACTACATGCCGCTCAACAGTTTTTCTGCACAAAACTGTGATGCAGTTAATGTTAATCTGACAATGAAATTAATATTCATTTTCCCCCCTAAGCAAATGTTCCTCTGCGGTCATCTCAATATGGTAGTGCAGAGGTCCAGTCGGTACATGGAGGTCAGCAGCATAGCAGTGTAAGATTTTTATCAGCATGCGTTGGAGTACAGGACCGTTTAAAGCTGTAGTCAGTTGTTTGAACTAGTTTCAACAGAATGATTTTACAAAGTCTGTACTTGCCTTTGTCTTTTACTGACTCTGTTGCCCACACTCTTTGACCCAGTACAATTTTCTGTTACGTATTGATGTAACGCTCTGATGGAACTCCTTGCTGCTGTTCTCAGAACCTCCAAGCAGAATGATGTCTTCCTTTGTAGGTGTTTCAAGCTTTCTTTCCCCTGCATGATAGTACTGTTTGTCAGAAGTTAGTAAATATTAATAATAATAATAAATAATAAATAAAAATAATAGAAGAAAATGGCATGTGGTGTTAGTATGACTAATGAAACTCAGTATAATATTTATGCTGAGTTTATTAAAATGGCATATAAGCCAACAGAAGACATAATTACTGCCTGACAAACTTCAAGATGTTTTCTAGCTTGCATGCAATTGCTTTTGCAACTGTGGAATGCTGTGAAAGGCAGGGAAGCCTGACAGATGGCACTAAAGCAAACAGTTTACCTGCGGCCTACATATTACATGTAAGTCAGGCTGATACAACAAGCAGAAAAAGCGGGAGCTGCTTACCGTACAGCCGAGACGAGACGAGATGTAAATGTGTAACTCATGAAGTCAGGAAAGGCATTAAAGTGAAATAGACTTTTAAGGTCGCCCACTGTCTTTTCATAGTCTGTGTCGAAGTGCACCATCAGTTTGGCACAGATGATATACAGCATGTTTACCCTTGCCTTCAGTTTAATTATCTGCCAAGGTGCTGACAGTTGTCACAGCCATCAGCATGCTAATGCCCCCTTTCTCTGTTTACTGAGTGCCAGCATCACGCGGTCATGTTCCGAAGAGCTCACCCTGATTTACATGTGCTCGCAGCACACGTGCAACGATCCTCATTGTGCAGGTGTCATAGAGCCATGCGAAATTGAGGCGATGACCTGAGCGGAATTGCTAATACTTTTAAGGAGGCACGGATTCGGGAGCGGAATACGATCGAGTGGCCTGTTGTCACAAGACGAGCATGTGGTGGACATCGGTACTGATGGTGAGCATTAATGAGCAGGACGGTCCTTATCTTGGGTCTGTCATTTTGACTGCCTGAGTAATAAATACCATACATGCTGTTCGCTGCTGTGTGCAGACTGCTGTGCAACATTACCTTTTTTGCAGCAGAAGCTTTCAGGTTTTGTTTGGCATAGGGAACTTTTTGTGTCTGCAGTCGTGCCACTGTGGGGAAAGTTGGTGTGACACGAGTGCCGTACAGCACACCTGGCAGGCGGCAGTGCCAGGTCGACATCGGCTGTGGCATTTAATCATAAAAGGTACCTGCCTCATCTCTGCTGTGTGCTGTCGAGCTGCATCCAGCACTTCCTCGTTCAGAGAGCCGTGCTCAGGCACCGCCTGTCTGCCTTTGTTTTTCCCACGGGAGCTTTATGTGTCGGTCCCAACAACAGTTCAGCTCACTTAACACCAGTGACGTGACGAGCGTCTGTGGTTCAGATTGAGTGTAAATAGCAGTGTTGGTGTTGCACAATAGAAATGAGATATGCGTGTGCAGAGAATTAATTCTCTGCTTTGTTCTGAGTTCTGGCATAATTGCCCTACTGAGTTTTTTTTTTTTTTTTTTAAATTAGCTGCTCTTGTTTTGTGGACGAATCTGCTTCTGTTTGCGATGCTGTTTAGCAGTGTTGACCCTCAGACTCAAGTATGGAAATGTTGAGTAAATATGCCTTTGCTAGATTTCTCGATATTAACTTGCAGCATAAGCTACCACCGCAGTTCAAGTCCTGCACAAACGTGCACGGAGGGCTAAACAGTTAGTGTCTGAGACTCACAATGGAAATGTGATTTTTCAGTAACAACAGGTGCCAGTTACAGGGTCAGCTGTAATTTGAAGGGTTCAGTAGAAATGAGAATATAGCTTCTCTTATTTGTGGTGTTGCAGAAATGAAACGTGATGGAATTTTCCGGTTGAATGTAATCTACTGATTCTTGTCCCATATTTCTTTGTGTAAGCGGAGCATGGGGGAGCGATGAGGGAAGGAATCCGCCCTTCCCTTTTTTTCTTTATTCAGGCAGCACAGAGTCCGCTGATGCTCATCAGTGAATATTGTGCAGTTGTGCTAAAGGTCGCTTAATTGTGTTTCTTCAGCTCTGACTGTCCTTGTGTGCATTAGAAAAACTCTTCAAGCTGCTAACAATCTCCATAAGGTTTGTGTACAATTAAATAACAGGGTATAGATCAAAATGCCACGGGCTTGTTTGTATGAATGCATTCCTTACTGTATTAGCTAGCAAACTTAACTGTAAAGCTGTGGTCTAACCTGAGGATGAAATTGTGTTCAGAGTCTGAAGAACAGGGTGGAAGCACAGCTGTAGGTCTCTTGCATTCCCGTTGGAGATGGATGTCACCTGTCCTCTTTTGTGGCGTGGAATTTAACAAACGTCTGAAATGGTTGTGACTCGAGTTATTCTGTGTGCCTTTGTGCTTGTGTCTGCTGGAGATGGCTACCTCCCAATCCGCAGATGTTTCAGGACACGAGCTGTGTACATGCATAGCTTTGCCAGATAGCTGGTGCCGCTGCACTCAGAGTTTGATGTTCTGCTTTGATCCCTTGTGCGCAGAGGGGCTCAGAGTGCCTTGTCCGTGCTCATAAAATGGCACTAGTCTGTTGCAGTAGAATCACTGGTGATCACAGCTGGGGCAGGGAGGAGGAGGGGGCTGGGGAATGGAGTCTCACAGTGAGTCGCGCGCTGTTTCTCCTGGGTTTCATTTCAGACCTGGGGTCTCATGTGACGCCTGTCACCGTCTGTCAGCTGTGACAGGTGACGCCTTATGATGGCATTCTGTGCGTCTGGGACCAAAGCTCAGGGGCTGCAGCACCCTAATAGCCTGTCTATCCTTCTCTGGTCTGTCCCTTCTTGATGGCTCACTTACTTACTTGGTTATTTCTCTTTAAGCCTTCAGAGTCAGCTCCTCAGCTAGAGGACTAGATGGCTGGAGTCGCCAGAGGTCTCCTCACGCCACAGGGATCTGTGCTCATTAAAATCTGTTCTGCCAGATGGCCATTGGGGTGTTTAAAAATACCTGCCATTTGACTGCACCTTTTCATGAAAAGCACGATGTCTGCCAGTGCCACTGTGTGAAGTGGAGAATCGGGGCATTTCACCCGGGAGCTGGAAGAGAGAGAGAGATAGTGTGAGCAAGAGAGAGAAGAGAGCAGGAGTGTTGCCGCTCCATCCATCCATGCATCCAACTGACTGACCAACCAACCAAATGACCAACCAATCCATCAGCCAATCACCTGTCAGAGCTTCTGGTACTTGAAACTTTTTCTCAGGATGCACTCGGGACATTACGTGTCTTGAACAGAATGCTGGTCTATCAACAGGGCATTTGACCGCTCAGGTACTGTTGTATACCAATTCAAATCTCCACGTTTTTTTGTGCTTACTGCTACATCCATCCATCCATCCATCCATTATCTCAACCGCTTATTCCTGGTGAGGGTCGCGGGAAAGCCTGGAGCCCATCCCAGAGCACATAGGGCGCAGGGCAGGGGACACCCAGGGCGGGGCGCCAACCCACCACAGGCTACATCATATATATATATTATATACATATATATATATATATATACACACGTACATTTTACATTTTATTCATTTAGCAGATGCCTTTGTCCAAAGCGACGTACAATGAATAAGAGTATATGTTTGTGTCACAAACGAGGTCAAACTGTATCAGAGAATCTAACTAACAGTAAGTGCTGTCCTATCATCACAGTGCACACAATTAAGTCCAGCAATTGTCATTCAAAAGTCATTCAAGTAAAGGATAAACTTATGAAATGTGGGTCTTGAATTAGCTAGAAAAACATATATACACACTTTTGGAGTATTCTAAAATGAATTTGTTCTGTGTAAATATTTTTTAGATAGATTGAGGTCCAGCAGAATGTCAGCATATATTTTATCAGCTGTGCCTTCTACTGCAAGTCTGATTTTTGTGTAGACACTGTAGAGTTAGATAGAGATCATCAATTCCAGTGCTGTTTTCCCTACTGTTTTTTTTGTATTATAAAGTTAATAGGCTACATGCTGTTTTCTGCTGACAGACACTCAGAAGTTGTGTGATTTCCAGAAGAACATCACCGGTACCAAAATCATAAAGGTTGTTAATGTTGTTGGTAAATGTTGATTAATGATTGTAGTAACTGTGAAAAATAACCTTTTTTCTTAATACGCTTGTGAGTATGAACCACTGAAATATTCATGTCTTCTATACCACTTAATCCTGTTAAGGGTCACAGGGAAGCCTGGAGCCCATCCCAGAACACAGACGGTGCAGGTCAGGGGACACCCAGGGTGGGTCACCAACCCACCGCAGGGCACACACACTATGGGCAATTTGGAGACACCAATCAATCTAAACCACATGTCTTTGGACTATGGGAGGAAACGGAGAACTCGGAGAAAACCCACCAAGCACAAGGAGAACATGCAAACAGCATCTGAGATGGGGCTCAGATATTGTATTAGTTTTTGAAAGACACTGATGTAGGGTATTGTAGACAAACTCCAAGAAAAATATGTGCTATTTGCTTCAAAAATAATGTGATTTTAGACAATGCATACAATGCTGATGTTTAGCCACCTCCCAACCTCCAGGACAAATTGGTAAGGAATGGGATCACTGGGAAAGATGTTGGCTTGCACAACCCTGCCCCAGACCAGTAGTTAATAGGTAAGGAAAGGGGTAAATTGGAAAAATGTTCCCCCCCAGCATATTTTAACCGAAAGTTATGCCATCCAAACCAAACCAAGGTTTAACGAACAGGTTGACAGGGCTCCATTTTAGCAGTTCCTTGACATGATGTTGGCTGAAGGCAAGATGGAGTAGTTGAATACTCTTGGACTGATAGGAATAGTGGAGGGGAGGACAGTCAGCGTACCTTGCTGTGAAACTCGGACAACTCCTGCCGGAGAGCAGACGTTTTTTTGAGTTTTTAACATGGGTCAGGGGACCGGCCTGAGGGACATGATAGTCACTGCGTGCCGAGCGACTCAGTTTTTCCACAGTGGAATTGCGTGTGGAGATGGCGCATACGCCTGCTCACAGTGCAGGGACACTAACGAGCTAGCTGGGGGTTACGCAGTGGGACCACGCTGCACTCTGTGCATTAGCAGTGCCCTGGTCCTGACCCTGTGCACAGCAGCCGGAACTCTGCCCATGAAGGGAAGCGCAGTGGCAGTGTGCCTCTGTGATCAGGGCACAAACAATTACCAGTGTAACATTTATTGTATTATAACCGATCGGAAGCTTTCGAAGTCATATGAATCAAATGAACTGTGTTTAAATCATCAGTCAGCTTGGTAATGTAGCTCCATTAGACAGTATATGTACTGACAGCATCTTCTGGTTTTTTATAAATCCTCGTTTACTCAGGCCCTGTTGCTGTTGGTTGCTGACAGACACGTTGCTATCACTGTACCTCTGCTTATGAAAAATTGGCCACATTACTTCTGCGGTCCTGGGCTGCACGTGATCATTGTGCAAATTATAGCCTACGAGAGGTCAAGCATAAGTCAAACTGCTAATGCGGATGTCTATAAAAATGGAAATGAATGCAAGTGTGGAGCGCGGGGGTGAATATGAGGTTTCTGATAATATCCATTTCTATTTTGTGTTCATTTACATGCGGATTCGCTGAGTTGCATTCTTGCGCTGCGTGTCTGAGATACGTGACGGGCTGAAATCCACGTCGCTGCGCAGGTGCTCGGCAGCTCCAGTTATGCCCACATGCATCTCAGAAAAGTCACTGCCATAAAAAGGCAGAGAATGTATCTTTGTGGTGCAAAATGGTTCTGGTACCTACATAGGAAAGTCTAATCTCATGGGGCACCAAATACCGAAATAGTCCATAAGTCCTTTTTCCCCCGCTTCTTTATTACAAAGCCGTTCTTCGGCCTTTGATTTACAGTAGCTGTTAATCTAGTTTTTGTGCACCTGCAGGCATTTCAGGTACTGTAAAGTTCCTTCAGTCGGCCTTCTGCGTGCCATTAATGCTGCTCACTCTCTGAATTACTGAGTGCTAAATATTTTAGATGCATGTAAGCAAATGTGGTCGACCATGAAAATGAGTTACTATAGCGTAAATGTTGATTAAGTAGGTTCATTATGGACTTCCACTTGGACTGAGGAGTAGGGACCTTTCTGTCCAGCTATGCTGTCAAACGTCATACAACTGCCATCTTTCATAGCAGTTTAAGGAGGGTTTTATTGTGTTCTGATCAATAGGACTGCAAGAAAAGACCTGATTAAAATCCTTGTTTGTAGCAGTTCCCTGCCCACAGATGTGAACATTAATACTTATCTGGAAATTCAACATTCACCTAAGGGCAGACTGTTTTTTTTTTGCTTCTGATTTTCTGTGCAGTTGCTTGGATGTTCCAACATTACCCTGAATGATAAACAGGGACTTAGTCAGCTCATTGCTCCGCTGCACACGTCCTTTGCTTTTCGTCTTTTTGTATTCATCTACTTCCATTTTCTGACAAAACGGCGCATTTGACCTTGACACTTAGGCAAGAAAATAGCAGTGGAAATATGTGTCCTCAGGCAGAGCAGTAAGTGTTTGAAATGTTTTGACTAATTGGCTGGAGACCTGAAAGTAAAATTTTCTCAGACCTGGGAGTAAGTCATGAATCTTGTTGGGTGTCAGAGGAATATTAATAGATGGCGCAGGTCTGTCCAGTACTGTACGCTCTTTCTGATTTCTTGCCTTTACTGAACTCTTCACTGTGAAAGTTGAGGTCGTTTCTTAGGTCATGTTAGTGATGCATACTGTTTGCCTGCAGTTTGCGAAAATGGCAAATAAATGTGTCTCAGATAGTGAGAATTTTGTTAGACTCATTTCTGTTGAATAGCTCCTTTGTCCAAATTCAACACAAGAGCAAGACCGGGCATCTTGCTTGGAGTACAGTATTTTCTGGTAGATCTGGTAGATGCCAAAATCACATAAATAGAAGAGCACACATTTAGAATTTTACAATTCAGTGTGTGGCCATTTACAACCGTATTTCATTACCACCTCTAACGTAAAGATACAATAGTAGTAAACAGCAGCAGTGATGTTCAGTTGTAAGACCGCCTACTGACTGGCTTCATCTGCTTGATAGGAGGATCTTGCATTTCACCGTTCTCTGTGTTTCTAGGTCTTCACTGGACATTTTCCTTTATAGCAACCAAGGACTTTTAATTTGCACAGCCTTGTGAGTTTATTGAAGCAGTTTTGCAAAGCAGATTGGGGGTCTGACAAGAAGGCACTCCTGGGATTTTAAGCTTCAAGATCAATTTCTACAGCACTGTTGGCTCCTCTCTTCAGTCTGTGATCGTGTGTGATGTGCTCTGTTGTGGAACGTGCCCATTGTGGGCATTCAGAGTGAGAGAATAAAATCATTAGAAAAATTACTGCTGGAACATTTAAAAGTAATTTCGTCTAGCCACATTTGACATTGAATAGCCCTTCTGCCTTTTTTTTATTGTATTAGAACAGTTACTGTAATGAGTTGAGTTTATCTCAAGAGCTAACTGTTGATTCATTGCTGTTTTGCCTAACAGCTGGAAGTCTTGCTACCTTGAGTGCGTGTTTGTTTCCTGTTTACTGTTCAGTAGTGGGTGCGTGTGTGTGTGTGCACGCGCGCGCACGTGTGCTTTAATGTCTCCGAATGGATGATTTTTCTGGCTGTCTGTCAGAATCCAGTTGTTGTCAAATGTAGTATATCTCAAACCCAAATATTCTAGCCCTGTCTGATCTTCAAAATGTCACCATTGCAAAATGACAGCATCCAGGCCCGTTTAAGCAGGCACCTGAGATGCAAACTATAAAGAGACACTTCAGAGCTGCAGGTTTGTAGTAATAAACGTGTAAAACCAAAAGAAACATTTGAGGTTACATTTGAATAAAATTTTCCAAATTATGTGGATGTACATGCCAGTGGCTGTGAAACTGAAAAATAACGTAAATTGACCTAGTTACTGACAACTGTTTTTGAGACATTTTGGGGCTTTTTTAACTGAGGAGGGACAACACTTACCTTTAGCAGTAAATGGAAACTTGTTTGGAAGGCTCCATAAATAGCTTGAGGTCAGGTTTGAAGTGGTCCTGCATCACACATTGAAATTAGGGGGGGGGCTGCAGAATCCACTTCCAGGGAAGTATATTTCCAAAATACACTAGTAAAAAAGAAAACCACCAGCTAATGTTGAGGTAGACGTCCCAGAGTCATTATTTTGAAAAACCATTTACCAGTTTAAAAAAGAGATATATTCAACCCTATTGGCCTGTAACTATAAATTGAAGTTTGCTTGGCAACAATACTGCATTCTGCATCTACCAGTGATTTGTATTATAATACAAGATAATACTTTATACAAAACACAACTTCGTGTGCCACAGTCAAGTGATGGAGGAAGAACCTCGACAGGTTGTCTTCAGCTAGTGTGAAGGACATCTGAATTTGGGACTCAACTGAATAATGTTTTAAAATTTTTCTACACACAGAAGACCTCAGTTGTATGTGTAAAGTTGAAATTACAAATAGAATTGGGAAGGGTAAGGCAGTACACAAAGAAAACCAGTGAGATATAATGGTTAACGTACAACCCCGATTCCAAATGTAAATAAAAACAAATTGTAATGATTATATTTCATTTACCATTTATTTAGAATACAGTTGATCAGTTTAAACTTTAAATATGTTGTCTATGTGCTATATTCTATTGAATGTATGCCAAGAAGGATTTGTAAATCATTCCACTTTGTGTACAAAGCATCCCAATTTTTTCAATTGGGGCTGTATTTCTGAAGATACTTTTTATTGTTCCTGTGACCTGGATTTGTCTTGATTTTTTTCCTTTTTGGGTTTGCCTTGTCCAGGTGGTGACAGGGCAGGTGGATTACTCTGGATTGTATGGGTGTGTATATTTCTATGTAATATTTTTGTTTAAAAGTTTAGCAATAGCTACTGCAATGTTTTAGTTTCCATGGTAACCATGTTTTGGTCCTGATTCGTTTGCAATTTATCAACATCTTCAGCTTCCTGCCAAAGGAAAGCCACCATTGTACTTCTAGAATGTTCCCCAAATTAGCACTAGGATAATTGGATAGGAGACTAATGAAATGAGATGGAGGATGTATGATGCATGTATAGCTGTGTTTAGGATCTGCGTGGTACTAGTACAGCCTCATGCTCTTGTGTAGACGGTACCTGACATATAGCCATTGTTTCCATTGTCGGTCTTGAGTAAAGATTGACCATCAGATTTCTAAAGCTACCCATCCATCCACTGCTGACAGAGCGAAAACCCATTTGGCTTTGTTTGTGTTCAGACTCCTCGTCTTTCTTTTGTGTTTTGGCTTTGACTGTACTGGCTTGGACCAGCTGTTTCACCAGCGCCATGCCTTGGCTATCATAGGAGGCTCTAGATGCCTCTAACGTCCACCTCCTGCCCCAGGAGACAGGGGTATAAATTGAAGTTTGCATGGCAACAATACAGCTGGTTCTGGGGCAGTTGACCTCATTTGGGTTTCATGTGATCACTACAGAAGCCGTTATTGGTACCTCTTTGCACCCCCCTTTACCGACCCCTTTGCCCCCTTTTGATGAGTTTGAGTTTTGTGCAACTGTTGCGTGCCATTTTTAATTTTTGAAAATCAGGACTCTTGCTGCTGAGCCTCACAAATGTGTTGGATAGTTTCAAGGTCAGTTATGAAGAGTTATTAATTATGCAATCATGCAGCATTCAGTAAATTCTACAGAGAAGTGGCAATTACTGTCTTTTCATGGCACATATCTTTGTAGAGGCCTGTGGGGTAGAATTAGAATGAATCATGTTTTCTGCGTCACTTTGAATGTGCATACGCTAAAATACAGTTGACCCTTGAATGACACGGGTTTGAACTCTGAGGGTCCATTTGTATGGAGTTTTTTTCAATACATATATTGCAAACTTTTTGGGAGATTTGCAAAAATTTGAAAAAACTCGTAAATCAGCTGGGCAGCCTAAAAATATTTTTTACAAATTAAGAAAAAGATGACACGGGTGCATAAAATATTTGTAGATACTAGTGTATTTTATCATTTACAACCATTATTGTACAGTATCTCTCTCTGTCTCTGTTTGTTTCCATGATTGTATCACGAACACAGGACTGTAATATGGCATGCCATCAAAATGTTATAATTATTCATTCATTAGGCTAGGCTACCATGATGCAGTCATATTGCTGCTTCCTCATTATCAGTACATGAATCATTATACTTGTAAGTAAATATAAATATATCTTTTTCACATTATTTTTAAATATTTGATATTTAATGAGTAATATCTACACAGCTTTGTATCATATAAGAAAATATTGATGCAAGTACTTATAGACAATGTAAATTTGTAGTAAATACATAACTATTTATTACTTATTCCTTATGGTTTTCTTAAGTTGGAGATTCAGATGTTATATATAGATTTTTGACTGTGCAAGGGGTCTTCACCCCTAACCCCCCCACATTACTCAAGGGTTAGCTATACATATTTTGATAATACCAGCCACAGTGAACATTCATTCATTTTCCATACCTCTTATCTTGTTAAGGGTTGTGGGCAGCCTGGAGCCCAACCCAGGAGACACAGGGCGTAGGACACCCAAGACGGGGCACCAACCCACCACAGGGCACACACACACCCACCCAAGCACACGCTATTGGCAACTTGGAGACACCATTATACCTGTATGTCCTTGGACTGTGGGAAGAAACAGGAGAACCCGGCAAAAACCCACCAAGCACAGGGAGAACATGCAAACTCCACTCACGCAGACCCAAGGTGGGAATTGAACCCCAGGCCTGGGGACACCACTGTGCCACCTCACAGTGAACACACTGCCTCACAGTCACTTTCAGACCTTAAGTAATCAGTAGGTCCTTCACCTTCTGCCATATTAATAGTTGCATATGTGGCTGGTTCCATTTTTTCGTATTTGTTGTGCAACATCTTTGTAAAATCCACTTATACTGGTTTGTGTTGTACAGTGCTCTGTGTACATCACATGTATTTTTAAAATTAGTTTTTCGGTCTGACTGCATCTAAAGCATTTTAAAAATCAGTATTTTTGGAGTGTAAAAAAATTAAACTGCAGAAACAAAAGTCATGTATTATTCACGCATCTCTTTATCTGCACGTTACAGTGTATTAACATATCAGTCAGAGCTTCGAGGAACGCCAGCATCAGCTGGCTGCAGAAAAAGCATGCGTCATGGTTTTTCTTTTTTAATTTAGGTTGAAACGTTCTACCTCGCTCCAGTCCATAATAAGGCAATTATAAAACTTGTTTTCTGGCACTAAGATGCCGTCCTTGTCACACAGACACCTATTAAGAAGTTTATCACCCCTAATGAAAGTCGCAGTTGTTAATACCTTTCAGAGCCACTGTGTTTCCTTCAGGGATTCTTGCAGGTCTTTTTGAGTTGGGTAATCGAGACGCGCAGGTGATATGTGCCTTGCAATGCAGAGGCGAGACCGAAATGGGATGGACGCTATTTTCAAACTCTGAGGTACTGCAAAGCATGTCATTACATGCTCATTTATTCCCTTCACATTTTTTGCGTTTGTAAAAACATTTATTCATGTCCACGTCCTGGTGATTAGTGTGGGATCACATTTCTCTCACCGAGTGACTCGCCGAGGAGTGTTGCGGCTGATTGGCTCGCTCCAGTTGACTGATCGGACGGCTGTGCGGAGCTGCCGCAGGCTTTTTTACACTACATTTTTACTTCCAGCGTTGAGTAAATCTTAACAGCGAGCTGTTTTGTGCTTTCAGAGATTGCTGTTTTTCATCCTGAGCATGGCTAGGGGAAGCTGTGTGACGAACACAGCGCTCTCGCTTTGTTTCAGTATGCACGTTTTGTCATTTAATGGTGGCTCAGGTTTCTGGAAGCAGCTGGAGCTGTTCTGATTAGACAACTCAGTGTATTTTGTGCAAACAGTGACAATATGCAATGCAAGTGTGGTTTATGCAGGGAATGGCTAATTTATCGTGAAAATAAGAAAGTGAAGTTCATGTGTTATTACAATTTTGAGAAATGGTGATATTTTAATTTAATTTTTAGTTTTGCTCTAAATATTACAGAAGTTTTTGTATTTTTAATAGCGATACATGAAGCACAAACCATTAGGGTATTCATGGAGTGGAGTATGGTGTGCAGGGTGGATTCCTCCATGATGATGCAATGTGGAGTTGTACAGCACCTGAAGATGTTTTTGTACGATCATGGTGAACGCTCATGAGTTTGGGAGAGGCAAAACGGCTGCTGTCAGTCTCTCGCTGATTTCACAAATCTCCCTGGGTGTCTTGCAGACAGTATTTGGAATACCAAAATAGGCCAAAAAATTTAACGGTGAAGCTGAAATCTAATTGATCCTTCCTTTTGAACAAGTTCAAAGTTTGTGGGTTTTTCATACCCACAATGCATGCTTCTGGGGGGGGGGTATAAGCTGAAATCAAAGACCCGTCAGAATTCAGGCACTTACTAAGCTGTATCATGCCCGGAGGCTGGAGATTGTTTTTCCTCCCCCCTTTCACACGCTTCCCCCCCTGTTCAGTGTATAATTCCTTGTGGTTGCAATCACATACTGCCGTAGTGAAGGAAAGGGAACGCTGTATATAGACCTGTCTGGCCAGCGGCTGAGAATGAATACTAAGCTTCTACTGTCGCCTTCATGTGACCTCATCTTTTGTAGATGCTGTTCTTTGTTTTTTTTTTTTTTTTTTTTTTTTGTGAACCCCTTGGGCACCTTGTTGATTTTTTTATTTTAAAAAAGTTAATAATTTTATCATGTCCTGTAGCCTAGTACATGGGACTGACTGTTGTCGTTAATTCCATCGTTGCTTTCCGCTTCCGATCGTGTGGTTATTTTATCTGGAGATGGTGACGGATCACGCTTTGGCTGACAGTCTGCTCTCGGCCCTTCCCCGTCCTCATGGCTGTGTTTGTCGCGCATGCACACCGTTTCCTCGACCTTGCTTCAGATCTGCCTGCACCCCCCCCCCCACTCTCCTACCCCTTCCTTTGGTCCCTGCTGCCGTTATGTGTAAAGTCAGTGAGGATGGGCTGTGATTGCAACATCATTCTTCACTTACTCTCTGTCCTCTGAGAGTGCTGCATGTGTCAACTTGGTTCTCTTTTTAATAAGAGACTAAAATGTTCAATATCCAAAAAGCACTATTTTTATTGAATTAGCATTTAAATTTTTAGGGAACAATTTTTACCACTATATGGTGCGTGGATTCAAAGGAAATTAAATTACAATGGCTAAGTGGCCTGCCTGCATTTGGCAGGTTCCTTTGTGGCAGAATAAGCATTATATTGTGTTCTGTGCTGACGTTTAGGGGTTTCAATTCTGTTACCTCCCGATTACCCAAACAGCATCTGCAGTCCTAGGTGCTCTTTAATATTCTGTCACCTGGGACAAAATGAGAATTCCCTGAGCAGGGGGCACTGGAGGTGACTGATTGGGGTGAGGGGCTTGGGGGCAAGTCTTTGTGTTCTCCTTGTTGGGATTGTCATGGTATGGCTATAAAACAGGGGGCCACAACATATTATTTGGTAAGTGGGCTCTGAATACAGCCAGCGATATGAGTACACAGCCATGTGCTTATTCTGTGTATCTAGGTCTTTGCATTGTGTTTTCCTGAGTATGCGGCCTGCCTGTAAACACTGGATTTGGGATGTTCCAGTGTGTGCTGATTTTCACAGAACCATCCATCAGCTTTCCAGCCCTGCATTGGCTTTTTCATGTGCAGATTATTAAGACTGAACAACAAGCCCTTAAGACTTGTAGCCTTGTAGCACTGTGCTGCGCTAATGCGCGCGCCTCAGTCTTCTCAGTATGCTCAAAGCAGCAGGCATTATTGTCCCTAATCATGGATCAGAACTGAGCAACGGTTTTTGTCACGTGTTTTTTCCTGCTTTGTTAAACGTAAACATTGGATAGATGCAAATCACTCTTACTCAGTATTGCCCTCCAGACCTTTAGAGTCAGTTTTAAAATGATTTTCATATTCACATATCTAGAACTATTATGTGGTATTTTTCTTGGCCAATTACTTGTGATGGTGGAGGAGATATTCAATTTAATGTAAAGGAAGTGTGATGATTTTTGTTTTCCAGACTGTCTGTTGAATAGCCTATAACTTGGTCTGGTGTCTCTGACATTGACTCCAGAATGCACTATTTTTTCAGGCTGTTTTTTCCCCCTGCATTTTCTGTGTGCTACCATAAGTTGGGTTCTGCCCTTAAATAATAAATGACTGCATTTCGTTTTTGTCTTATTGCTGTTATTGTTGTTTAGAACTCAATTCAGCATTTCTGCTTTGATAATAGGGGTGGAAGCAAACGAATAAATCAGCCGGCTGACATGCTGGTCTTCATGATCGGGCCTTAACGAGCATGATTTTGAGTACGAGTGTAACACGTGTGCTTTTAAATAGAAGCTCTTGGTGCCAAGACAGCCCTGGCAGCAGCGCTTATGGGCTGCCAGGTGGGCATATGCCACAGCAGGAACCAGCACGCGGATATGTACGAAGGCACAGGCGGGTGTGCGCAGGAAAATAAAGACTGGGGTCTGGGTGACGGTGAGGCAGGGGGAGGGCGTGTGGAGAGGCCATAAAATAAAAGGGGGGAGGGATTTAAATTGCCTTGGAAGGCTGTCTTGCTCCCAGAATGCCCCCTTCTTGTCACAAAGACAATTACAAACTGCTGAAATCACAAGGTGATTCCAAGCAGCGAAACAATGTTATTACAGACACTCGTCTTTCCAAAGCGACCCATTTAGTTTCTGTGCTGAACTGCTGTCCAGCATCCTGTAATTGTCATTTAATTACCAGCTTTCATCAGTCACAGTTTTTTCTTTTGTTTTATATACAGGTATTTTATTTTCTACAAATTCTTTACACTTGATTCTGAATGAGATTTTTGCATCAGTAGAAGGGACATGCCGTGATTGCGATGTGCTGTTGAGGTATTTTGGGGTGATTACAATGCTTTTCTTGTTGGGTAATTAATCACTTCAATAACAAAAGACCGTTTTCACAGAAGTGACCGTCTATTCCATTGTCCTTTGAAAAGGCACTGCCACTTTGTATGACACTTTTTCTTAAAATGGTGGCTCCTTGTAAAGGGACTGTGTGTTCGATTATAATGGCTGTTGCTATGGCAGTCCAGTGTCGGGGTGTAGCACAAAAACCGACACACCTCCAGATGTGGGATGTTCTCCAGAAGATTTTCCTTTGTTTGACAGAGTACCTTTGTTCACCTCCTCTCTTGGGCTTTCCATAGGTGTTGGACAGCGTGACCAGCTGTGTGTCTGTCAGGTACACATGGCACATATGGCTGAGGGTTGGGGCTGGAAAGAACATGTTCAATTTCATTGTGTTGCTTCATACAGTCCTCTACAGTGTTGGATATTTTGTTTAGCAGTGGGTGCGGCTTGGGGGGGGTTGTTTGGAGGGGGGCCTTCAGAGGTTTTTGTTGGTGAGACAGGTGTGCACACAAAGATTGGTGGATTTTTAACAGGAGGAGGAGGAGGAGGAAGGGTGCAGTGAGACTGGCAGCCACAGGGCATGACAAGCACATCACCATTGACTGTAGACACTGAATGGGGGGGTGTCCCTGAGGACTCCACACTGCTGTCACATCCTGCTGGCTCCTGGTGGGGGGGCTGCCAAAGGCTCCAGGTCAGAGTCGAACTCGAGGAACAGAGGGCTGTGAGTGTAATTACTGTGCGGATGCTTAGAAGGAGGGCAAGCTTTTTAGGGAAATGTGCTTTTATTTATACAAACACATCATATTATCCTGTAAAACAGCTGGCAAATGCCTCATTGTATCAGAGAAGACTTTTTTGTTCCTTTTAATAAGACCTTGTACATAACACCAGATGACTTACTTTGGTGTAGCATGGTGTGAGCTCACAGGAGCCAGGTGTAGAGTCAGCTTTTAGTTGAGTTGGTATGTGTTTCAGATTAGGTTTTTAGTGTTTTCTCAGGCTGACCGCTGACCCTTCTGCTCCCGTGTGAGACATGAACGTTGCCTGTTTGTGTAGGACTGTAGTGGTCTGGCTGGCTTTGTGAACCGGAGCTTGGTTTTCTGCACTGTGTCCTCTAACATTTGTGTAAATGTCAGACAATAAGGAGAACATCAGACCAATCAATTTTTGCCAAAGATTTAGCCAAATTCAGGGTTATGCGTTATCACTTGACTGCTGTTGTTACTTTGTGAGTGAAGAAGTGTGTGTGTGTGTGTGTGTGTGTGTGTGTGTGTGTGTGTGAGACAGATAGACAGGCACAGTGGAAAATAGTGTGGTTGTCTTCGAAGGTGCATGTGTGCAAGACAGACTGTCTGGCTCTAGCCCTTGTTGATGGTGTGTGAGAGAGAGAGAGAGAGAGAAAGAGAATGTCATTGAAGTTGCGTGTGGATGTGACAAAATATGTGGCTGTCGTTGAAAGTGTGTGGAGCACATCCAAAACACATGGGAAGGTGTATGCACATCTAAACCAACTGTTACTGAAGATTGATGCAGAGATAAACTATTGCAAAGGCAGAAGAGAGAAGCGCTTTAAAATATTTGGCCATGACCTCTTTCTAGCATGCTTTGTTTGATGCCATGCCGTGGGGAGCCAGATGAAAAAGCCTGTTGGTTTTCCACATAAAACTTCTCTGTTACAAAGCAGATATATTCTTCTGCATGGCTTTGTCCTTTATTGTGGGAATTGGATTTAAAATATTGAAATGTACCAGAAAAGCATTTCAAACAAAAAGCAACATGATCAGAATACTAGTTCATACCTTGAAGAAATTTTCCCCTGGAGTTCAAGTATTTCTTATTAGATGTTGTCTGGAAAAAGTATTGATTGCCCTTTTAAATAAATAAGTAGCCAGGTAAATAAATCTTAGGACTGTTGGATTACATGTGCTTTACTATGTGATTCAAATCTCTGTGTCTAATAATAAATCTTAGAGTAAATAATGTGCTTCTAGGCAAAATTGCAGTATTGTGTTAAACAGCACTACTTCTTCACTCAGAAGTAATGTTAACATAACGGTCATTGTTGTTAACGCCTACTGAAATAGTCTTTGGCATATGGGTGTGAAACATCCTTTATATCCCGATGGATGGTTCATCTGAATAGTGTAGACTAGCATGACTGTGTGGGCCCAAGCCTACATGGACACATATAGCTGCCATACTTACAGTTGTGTATCAGCTTGAGAAATTTTCCCCATTACAAACATGCTAGGAAAGGATTGAAGAGTAACCCTCAGGCCATGGAAAGTGTCCAGGCTCACCATCATCCATCATGGTGATCCAGATGTTTTCCCAGGTTGTAGTGCATTCAGTTTGAACCTATAATGCTCTGAAATTAGCATCTCTGGTTATGCCTTCTCACCCCCTACCAGTTAGTTTTGTCTCAGTTCTGTTGCTTTTTTCCCAGAATACCGTTCTTCACCCACTAGCATAGATGGATGTGTGATTTTTTTACTTCTGTCACAATACCTTGATATGTAGTGTTTTTGAAAATTGAGATGTGGTTTGCCTTTACATTTAGTGGTTTACTAAGAGTGTCCTGATTGTGCTTCTCTGTACACATCAGAAGTGTTTAGTCCTGTACCTAGCATGTGCTGTGGATTTCAGTAACCATGACCTTGTAACAACAGTAGCAGACATAGTGGTGGAAAAGGTGTGAATGGTTGACTTTTATATTTGTGAGATGGGCAGTGATGTCTGTAGCCACAAGTTCTGTACTGATCCTGCATTTTTTAAAATAGAAAGCTCTTCAGCACTTGTCACAGATGTATAGGCCTATGGCTGTCTGTACATTTCAACGAGTTGCCTGTAGGCTCTTGGATTAAAAAAAATGTATACTTTCCCACATAGATTTACTCTCAGTTAAAGGTAGTTGTTAATTTTCCATTGAACTTGGACTAGTGCCTCTTGCTGTTGTGACCAACACTGCAGGAAAGTGACCAGATCCGACCCCCATTATTTATCACTTTGAACAGAAAAAATTCCGGGTCCTGAAAGCCTGGACATGATTGGATCAGCTCTGGATGCCGTTGTTGGGTGTAAAAAGTGTTCTTCCTCTGTCCCCACACAGGTATAGGCAGTCTTTGCATTACACTTGGCTCCATGCAGAACCTTAAATTGGGTACAGTGACTGTGGCAGGTAACACCAGGGGAGTGTTTTAATGGCATTAGAAACGGGTTAGCAAAGTTCTATTTTTGTCATGCGTACTGATGATGTGCCCCCACCCCTGTGTAATTACATTAATATACCACAGAAACAGGAAAAGACTTGCAGAGAATAGAACTGCTTTAGAAGGTTTTACCGGGGACAGAATGGAGGCTATGAACCCTGTCACAACGTATAATAACACGCTTGTCTTCACTCTGTCCTCCTCTTTGTCCTTCAGGTGGGAGACTTTGAACTGTGGTGTTTAGTCTCTTTCTTTCCCCATGAGCCTTTCTCCATTTATCTCCATTTGTTATTATTGAGAGCCCGAGGTCGAGGTCTGGCACATGAGTAGAGGATGGAGAGAGGCAACGCTGGATGTCTGTTCGCATTTATGGCCACCTCCTGGATTTCTTATCAACCTTACTTTCTGAGGACACTAAGCGATATTGGAGTTAATCCCTGCACACTTCTTGAGGATGGAATTTAGGGTTCCTCTAATCTCCTGCGGGTTGTAATTCGTTCTACAGAAAACCGATGGACATCTTTTCCCTGATCCACAGCTCTGTGATTCCTCAAACCACCTTTAGCTGGTCGTTTATCCGTGCACCAATTATTTCAGCTACGTCCTTTATATTTTGTATAAATATGATTCTGTATGACTAGACCAAGGTGACACTTATCAGGAAAAAGCTATTTGAGAGTTTATATTGAGGGATCAGTGGTGGCTTCCCCAGTGTGTTTATTATAAAATGTATTTATTATTTATTTTGAAAGCATGTGTGTTAGCAGTTGTAGGAGATTGGTTGTTTACCAGTCGGATTGCTGACATCCTGCCCAGCTTTAGATCCGTGGCATGTTTCTTTGCTCTGCAGTACATACAGTACATGACAGCCGATGGTGGCGTGTGAATACCTGTCAGGTTAAAGTAACGCGTGTCTAATGCCGCTCGGCCTTTGTGTCCTTCAGCAGCACATCTGGACTCAGCGGCGTGAAGTGGCTCAGAGGAGCTAAAAATACTCCGGCGAGTGTCAGAGACGTGGCAGTGCAACGCCGGGGGAGTTGCGGTGCCTGCCGCGGCTGGACGTGTGCCTCCTGAGCTGCGGGAGGCAGCGCTGTGGGCGGCTTCACCTGCCGTCAGAGGTCACGGCTGCCGCGCTGGTGCTCACGTGTGCTCAGCCTCCCCAGTGCGGTGTCTCTCCTGTTTAAATTCCTGTTATCTTGAAGTGTCTCCATTCC
Organism: Chitala chitala; assembly: GCA_025773905.1. Lineage (NCBI taxonomy): Eukaryota > Metazoa > Chordata > Actinopteri > Osteoglossiformes > Notopteridae > Chitala > Chitala chitala. The sequence continues at coordinate 47,762 of JABJVR010033910.1, forward strand.
TGTGACCTTGAAGTCACTTGCTCACTTGTGGGGGACCAGGATGCTAAAAGCAAATGGATTTCATTCTGTTTGGTAACATGCTTTTTCATATGAGTCCGTCAATGATCGGTGAATTGATGTTCAAAGTAACTTCAAAGAGAAAAGAAAAGAAAAGAAAGGAACTTTTCGGAAAAGGCCAGATCGGCTCATTGGTTTTCTTTTTAAATGCGGTGCTGAGTGCATTTACATATATAAAATTTTTACTGTTATTGCAGTTTGCCATGTCGTGAAAGTGCAGTCCACTCTGAGGTGCAGGTTCTTCCTCTGACTGGGTTAAAGTGATTGCTGAAAGGATTACTGAAAGCTCAGAAGGGAATTGGGGCCTCACTTCCAGAAGATGTGCTGGATCAGGCAGAACTGTGTGTGTGCGTATGTGTGCGTGCGTGTGTGTATGTTTAGGCACACTTCCAAAAGGCCACAGAGAATGGCCCACGACCACTCCGCTTACACATCACCTCTTACATGATCATCAAAGCAAGGAGATTTGTGATTTATTTCTGTGACAAGTGCTAAGACCAGCATCTCTCTTTCCCTCCCCCTTTTCCTCCCTCTTTCTCTAAACAGCAAAGAAGACCTGTGCTGCCACAGACTTTGCCTGTGGGAATGGACAGTGTGTGCCCTCTAGATGGCGCTGTGATGGCGAGCCCGAGTGTTCTGACGGTTCGGATGAGGCTGATTCTACCTGCAGTAAGGGCTCCACTTTGGACTACGCCTCACCCACTGATGACTGACTTCTGTATTTATCACTTGCTCATCATAGCAATGTGTATAGACCATTTGTTATGTATGCCCTTGTCTTTGTTTTAAAACAATTTGTATTTGGACCTTGAGTTTTTACACGTCAAAATTTCATTTAGTGGAGACTTGCAGCAAAACTAAAGATTTCAGACCAGTTTTGGATCCATAATGTTTCCAACCCCTATTCCAAAAAATTATAGTCATTTACAAAACACAATACACTTGATCAATTTCAACTTTAAATATGTTGTCTCCGTGCTGTGTTATATTGAATTTATGGCAAGAAGGATTTGTAAATCATTGCATTTTGATTTAATTTACATTTTACAAAACATCCCAACATTTTTGGAATAGGGATCGTATTTAGTTTAGCTTTTCCTAATCAAAATTGAAAGTGCAGTTATCCTCTATGTTAGGAAGATCTGACGTGGGGGCCTGGATTCTGGGATTGACTATGGATTAAGATGTATGCCAGCCCGGCCCACAGTGTCTTATATTTAGTGGAACAGATTGATCTGAACTAGGTTGGCAGAGTGTACACAAAAAGTGTGCAGAGATCCATCTAGAAACGCAATCTTAACTGCCGTGGAGCAACTAGAATAGTAAGGTCCAGTTTTTCTGGTCACTGCTTTTTTTTTTTTTGCTATTGTCCAGACATAGCGCTGTACAGGTACAGGTAGGTGTCATCAGTTTCACATGTCCGGTTCATGATCATCGTTACGGGATTAATTGCAGCTGCAATTTAGCAACTTTTTCAGATACGTTGCATATGTCACAAATGTTTATTTCAGCTACATTCACAACTGAATTATTTTAACGATGTCTTTGCATCTGTTTCATAGCTGAGAATGCTGTTATAATTCTACTGTAATGTAATTAATAGCCATCTAGAAATTCATCTTATTTTCTTCATGTGACATGGCTTCTTTGGCTGATTTATAAGCACTCATAGCTATGAGAAATGAATCTTGTTAAGGGTGCCCTTTCTTTGTAATCAGACTGTGCAGGCGAAACAGTGGCTCAGACCCTAACCCTCGGTCCGCGCTGTACAGCACACGGCTGCGTGGGAAATGCTAATTGTACGATGAACGATGAGCCTTTTCCTCCGCAGTGGGTCAGCGCTTTAGACTGGGCTTTGATGAAGGGGAAATTATCTGGAGCTTTCCATAGATCACTGTCTGCAGAGCGAAGCAGGCCTGTGCTTTTTGTTTCTATTTTAGCACAGCGACTCTTTTCTCTGATTCGTGCAGGTTTTGCCCAGCTCTTTAGACCTTTGATGAACACAGCACTAAGGACATTTGGGTAGACCTAAAACCTTAAAGTGTTGTGTCCTCAAGGACCAAGTGACAGTGGCTTTGACTTTGGTTACTAGACTTGTGTTTTTGAGAACATGCTTGTTATGATCCTTTACTGCGGTTGTGGTCTTGAGGGTCCTTTCCCACGAGGATTTCGTCACAGCTGAGCCACCAGATGCCGTTCACTGTCATCTTCCTCATATAAATGCATCTTCCCACCTGGGCTCTAGTGCAGTCAGTGGTTTCCACAGAGCTGAATTATAATACTGTATTGCAGACTCCAGATTTGAAGTAAATGTCTTTTGTAACGATCCTTTGAGTCCTGCAGTTGTTTCTCACAGACACAGAGTCCACAGAGTGCCAAGAGGGGAGCGCTGAATATGTTGTCTAGAACTGGGCTCATTCTTCTCATTGTGGTCTAGGCTCATGCAGACTGATGTTTGACACCTTATTGATTCCTGTGTTCTTATATACATATGATACATAGTTCATGTCCCGATCTGTGTGGTTCATACAGTTTATTTTGCTATTTATGTTTCTTGCTTTAACCCAATACATCAGCCCAGTCATGCAGTCTTGTCATTCCGGTGTTTTGCAACCAGCTTTCCACCATTAGTGGTGTTATCTTAACCAGAGGTTGTTGTTCCTTTATTATTAGATTTTTTTTGTTAGGAAATTATTTAAATATTAAAATGAGTATTTATTGGAAACAGTTAGCCATGGGACTGTAATGTCTGTGAATGTACGGTGATGGGTGACTGGTTTTTGGAGTTCATATTTGTTTGGTTAAGTATTTGTGCTTTAGTGTAATGTCTTCATTATGGATTTCAGATTGGGTTCGTCAGTACTGAGTAAGTCCTTATGAGAGCAGAGGACACAGACGAGCGAACCAATACGGCCGATCCTCGTCTTCCTCATCGCTCTGCTGGGAGCTGCTTATTGATCAGTTTATTGAGTTGTTACAGCAGGGTCCTTTGGGAGAATGTCTCCTTCCAGAGAAGCTCGGTTACTGCTCCAGACTACAGCTGCTGTTGATGGTATCATGTAGTTTTTCTTTTAGAGGTCTTTCATCTTGTTTGCTTTTTCACTCCCTTGATTCTCTTACAGTTATGGATGCCCTTCACAAACATTCCCAGACAGCATATCTCCCAGGCTTAATGAAAAAAAAGACTTGAATAATTGTCCCGGATTGTTTTGATGGAATGCATACTTTTAATTATTATTACATCCACTGTTACAGGCTGCAGTCAAGGATGACGTGGATGGGATTTCCAAGAGCACTGACTCCTAGTGAAAATTTAAACTGATAATATGGTTAATTTTACTTTCACAACTACCAGTAAGATTATAATCTGTGGTTGTGTTTACCTATAGGAATGATTAACTCATGCACACATAGGCAGAAGATTAAAAAAACGAACCTTAATATGATCTGGTGTTATGCCTTTGCAAGTGAGTATTCCTGGGGTTACACAGCTGTTTGACTATGCAGGAGGGAGGCTGTAAGTTTTCAGTATACATAGGACAGGTCTAATTTATGTTTAAACCTTCAGTTTTACAGTGATTTCCCAGGAGGCTCTGCAGAATCCGAGCCCACCTCCCACTGTGAGATACCCCTCCCTGCCTTTCTAGGCAAATACATCACAGCTTAGTCAAGTAATTTCTTTAATTCTGCTTCATTCAAAAGCTGGTTTTAGCTCTTCCTGATCTTAATCTGTTGGTGTTAGAGAACATCTTTATTCTGTCAGACTTCAGACAACATAAGTGCCAGAATGCGACTACTATTTTAATATAGTGGTTTTGTTTAAAATTAATATAGCAATTATTTCAGGCCTATCTGCATAACATAATTTCCCTGTGTTTAATGAAATGAAGTAAATCAATTGTGTGCCTTGCATGGTTTTGTATGAGTCAAAAAGTAGTTGCTTTTATAGAAGGCAGAAGAAAACAGACCAATAAAACATAAATAATACATGTTGATGCTTGCAATTATTTTTCCAATCATATGACTTGTTTTGGACATGGAATTTATATTTTTATAATATATGCATTTCCCTTCTTGCAATTTTCCAGCCTGTGGCATTTATGTAAATGAGATTGAATTAGCTGTCAGTGTCAGGCTTTGCTGCCCGACTCAGGGGTTCAGAGGTTTCCCTTGGGGTGAAGAGGAATTGGTACTCAGCAGCTGTTCCAAAAACTGGTGCTTTTTGCTTGGTCAGTGCTAAGCACTGCGTTGAGCTGGAATGTGTGTGCAGTTGTCTGCAGAGATTCAGATGGAGAAAGAATGTGAGAGAGAGAGAGAGAGAGAGAGAGGGAGAGACAGAGAGACAACAGACAGGCCAAGAGAGAGAGAGAGAGAAAGAGAGAGACAGAGGTGGCGAGAGAGTGAGAGAGAGAGAGAGAGAGACAACAGACAGGCCAAGACAGAGAGAGAGAAACAGAGAGAGAGAGTGAGTGAGCTGTCCTTTCGGTATTGTGACAACAAAATAAATGGAGTGTGGACTCACTCCTGCATAATTCATTGTTGAATATGGTATTTGATATCACCTCAGGAAGTTTTGCAGAAGGGCTGCAGTACTGAGAACTTGGTCTATGCTGAAGAGTAGCGTAAAAAGTGAACGTTTTACTTCAATAAAGATTTTCTCAGTAGCCAGGTACTATTGGACACTTCTCATGACAGTCTGGTACTGTAATCTGATAGGTCACAAGGTCACATGAGAAGTACAAGTGGAATCTTCTTCAAGAGTTTCCACAGTTCGTGTCTCACTTTGGTTATTGGACAGTTCTGAAGATTGATGGTACTTTGCAATCTCCTTTTTCTCAGTGTGATACTGCTCACCACCAGTAGAGATGTTTGCATTTCCTGCCAGGAAAAGGAAGGCCTGAAAGGAAGGTAGATTCACTTAATAATGGTTTATTTCTTACCGGTATCCTAATTAGATCAAGCTGTTTGGAATACTGTAAGAGTAGAAAAAATGTTCTTCATGCATTCCTTTCCAGTACTCATGTATCTACATCTAGGGTAATGATGGCATTTGACTCTCTTCCAGGAATCTTTTGAACATACCTGTTCTACCTTGGACCTCAGGTTGTCTTTTGTAGGATAGCAGGACCTGCAGAGCCCACTCGTACAGAAACGTTGTTGGATGAACTTCCAGCTGCTGATGTGGTGAACAAATAATAAGAGTGTACTGTAATAATAAGTGTTGTACTGTAATGTTGTGATCCAATGAAAAGAATTTGTAGCCTCAGGAAAAACAAAAGACACATTTCCCAACACACAAAGTCAGGAGAGATGAGCTACATTCAGTATTTATAATTTTGTATTATGAGACATCAATTTACTCTTTCAAAGAGGGGAAAAAATAGGCTCCTATCCACATAAAAATAGCAAGTTTATAAAAAAATAATTCATAATGCTGAAGTGCCTGTGCTAGTTCAATTTTGGGAAGAGATTACACTCCTTCATTAAGAAGTTGGAACATCTACTCCCAAACAGTGTCATGGAATAGTTCTGAAAATAAATGTGTCAGAAGCTTAACTTTGGTTCTCACTATAATGGAATTGATTTGCATTCAGACAGATGCATCCATCTCTGAACAATTTTGTCAGTGGTTCTTTGCTGTTTTCGTCTGTCACAAGCGGAATGATTCTTTTCCATACGCTCTGCGCATCTTCTGAACGTGTCTAGGACTGGCATCACGCTCTATTTCCCCTGTACGTGGGTGTGGGGGGGGGGGGTCCATCTCTCATAGAAACGATGCCTACCACACTAACACCCATAGTGTCTGTTCGCCACAACACGCTGGAGTAACAAGGACTCGGAAATGGCAGCAATAAACAAGCTGGTGTCTGGTTAGGCTTCCTGTAATTAAAAATTAAAAGCATCTGTGGGCACTGTTGTAAAATGAATGTTGGGGGGCCTCGGAATGTGGAATTAATTTGGAATTGTTAACATTTGGAACATGTTGACAGGGAGCCGACTTGCATTTAGGTTAAAGATGTTAACGAGCATGATTCGACTTCTTGCATTTCCATGCACAGCTATTTGTTGCGAGGGATGTCAGGTGAACGCTAATGTCTGACATGTTACAAGATACACTTTTTTCTGGTATTAGCTGTAACAAGCATGCTGCTGAATCGTTGTGCTCTGTATGTTTGCCATTGGTTAGAGTTTTGCATCAGTCAGTAACCAGTCATTTCAATCTCTGTGTTTAAACCACAGAAAAGCAGTATGCAGATATATGAAGCAAGCATATTTAGGGAAATGTGTAAATCTTATTTGACTTCTGTTCCTGGGTAATTGGAATATTGTTCCACTATTAAGAATGTCAATCTTTTCAATTACCGGAATAGAATCAGTGTTATTGTTTACACTCTTTAAATACAACTTTGTGTGTATATTCAGTTGTGTAGCCCAGTTTTGATGTAAATGAAGGAAGTGTGAGTTTAGTTCCTGACCCCTTCTGGGCAGTGATTCTCATCTGCATTGTGCTATTTCTCTTCTCAGCAACTTGTCTGTGCTGTGCTAGTCCCTGACTGGTTACTGGCCAGTGTATAGTGCTTGGCTGTGTGAGGGGTGTTTGTGTTAGCATAGGCTAATGAAGCGGTAAATCTGGTTGTTGTAGAGTGTAGGGGCTGTTTCGCCTTGGCGGTGATGACCGGTTCATTTCTGACTTTTACCTGACAGCTTTGTTTGCAAGTCTGATGTCTGCAGCAATGGTTATTCTTTGTCATTGGGTGGGACGTGTATTTTATATATGTGTATATATATTGTGTGTGTGCGTGCGTGCGTATACACGCACACAATATATCATTGGAGTGAAGGGCAGACCTGAAGTCTACAAATCCCTGAGCAAAAAAAAATCCCATACATTATTTTTAATGAGATGTTGCCACCATTGTATTTATGTGGAATATATTCTTGACCACCATCACAAGTTTATTGCTAATATGTTGTTTTTTCAGTAGTAAAATATTGCCTTAATTCCATGGTTATTTATGTTGTACATATACACTGGAGACGTTCTGCTTGAATGGATGGCTCTGGGTCTAAGTGGTATTTCCCCTCATGGTCCTAAGTCCTGTCGGCTCATCATCCTGTCTGTGTTCACCCACTTTGCCCTCTCCCGCTTTACAATCCAGTAAATCAGGTGTTAGCGTCCATTGTCCTGAGGGTAGAGATGCAGACAGAGCCGCGTGAAGCTGTGCTTTTGCCACGTGTTTTCTGCTCTGTTCATTTGTCCACTGGGCCTTGAGACTATGCACTGAGCTCACAGCTGGCTTGCAGAGCATATTGTCTTATTAAACCACTCCTTTGTTTTCATGCTGTGGAAATTAAATGAATACTTTTTCATTCAGGAGGGAGTCCTTTGTTTTTTAAGATGTTTTTGATTTGATTTTCTAACAAAGAGAACATCTGAATTTAATAAGGTGGAATATTTTAGCACCTTTCTTTGGTCTTAATGTTTAGATGTTTGTCTGTCACAGTCTTAGGGTGCTTTCACACCTGCCTTGTTTAGTCCAGTTGAATCGAACTCTGGTTCGTTTTCCCCGTTGGTGGGGCTAGTTTGGGGAGGTCTGAACACAGCAGTCGCATTTGGGTTCAGACCAAAATAACTGGGTGCAGACCAAAACAACTCGTTCGTTAGGGTCCCGATCCAGTCCCAAACGAACCTTGAAGCATTTCGTTTGTGATGTGAATGTGATTCGACCTTGATCCAGACCAACTACAAGAAGTATGCTGCAAGTTTTAGCTAAGTGCCCCCCTTAGCCAGGTGCACTTGGCATGTTGGGATGCAGCAGAGTTAACGCGAACAGATGAATCATCTAGCACTAGCAGTAAGCAGGACAACGAATTGTGGTCTGTACTGGACTAGCACATTGTGCTTTGCCTTCTTGATATTTGGGATGATGATAACATCTGTTAGCTCCTACAGACAAGTTATAAAAACACTGAATTGTTCAAATTGTTCAGCCAACGGCTTAAGAAAGGGTTTGTGAAGTGTGCTGAACAGTGGCGTTTAAAAGTGAAAAAACTGAGGCAACAGTACAGATAATTACTACAGTTATGAGCAAATGCCAGTTTCTCTGTTTCTCCATCTTGCAGAGCAAATTTCTTTCATAGGACTGTTCACCAGTAGAGAACACAGGTGTTCTTTCTGTGTTTACATTCTCATTCCTGCCACAGACTCTTTTAACCAATAAGCGAAGAGAACAGTGTCACATGACTGGTAGTGATGTATTTTGGATTTTTCCCATGTGAAAGGAAACTGAACCAAACAGAAAATGGACTAAATATGCAGATTAGTCCATTGATTCAGACTAGTGTAAATGAACTACAGGTGTGAAAATGCCCTTAGTCTGAATTTTTAAGAGATAATTGCAGAACCTGGTGTTACCTATTGGCAGAACACGCTTAGGGTTTTTGAATTACCTGGGATGTTGACTGACTAAATGAGTATTAGTTTTTAATTGGGTACACTGTTTTTCAATTTCACCGGTTTACTGGGGTCCCCACCTTCTAAATGTGTGAGCCAATGTGGTAGGTGACAGTGTATGGAAAGCCTCCGAAACTGTGGTGCAGATATTAATTGCCGAATATATTATGGCAACGTTATAGTGCTTTGAAAGAAAAAACATTTGTGTTGAGCTGCTAAACAGAAAATTCAACAATCCTGAAAAAGTACGGTTCAGTGTGTGTTTGTGTGACTAAATAAAATCGTGTTAATTACTTACATATACCCAGATTAATGAAGTATTCATTAGTTTTATAGTAATTCATAAGAAAACTCCTTCCAACTGCACTGGATGCTTGGTCTGTTGTTGAAAATTACTATAAAAATTACACTATTTAGTGTGACTTAACTGCATTAAACTGACAAATTCAGTTTGTCTTCTGTTTGCTCTCATATTTTCAGTTTAAAATTTTTGAGATTGCTTTAATTTGTTGTAGTCACTGTAATAAGTATGTATCCTTTGTGAAGACAGCAATCACTTCACTGTGATTTGAAGTATGATGTAGTAATTCAGTATGGAAATAATAGGTGCAGAAACGTTTGACAATGTTCCCAGATCATATGCCATTTTACTGTACCTTAGTATGTATTCTCAAGCTTTCCAGTGCCATGTTTGTCTTGAGTGAAAACATTTCAGAACAGGACACAGTGCACACCTCTACCCTTGGTGTGGCATGGTGAAGGCATAGCCACATTTTTCTGCAATGCTTTGCACTGCAAAACATCAGAGACACCTTTGTTGTTCTTCAGATGTTTCGTTGTAAAGAAGCAATGTGCAAATGCTGAGGGGATGCCAAGCAAGAATGTAAATTGAGATCACAGTGGAACTCAAATGGCAGTGATATAAACCTGCCACCGTCACCATCGCTATTGAGAAACAAACGTCAGTTTGTCTGTCTGTCTGTGAGGGTGTTTTCCTGCTTTCTTGTGAGCAGGTGCTTGGGCATGCTGTACTGTGGTGATTGTGGGAAACAGAGGGAAGGCTTCCGTAAACCTGGTTACCTTTAGTTTGTCTTTTATTTGCCTTAATGTGCCGCTAATGTGGAGCTTCCATGGTAAGATGCTGGAGGAGTTACATCCCAATCTCTGCTTGGCTTTCAGAACTGCAGTAGCACTTCCAGTTATTGTAGCTTCTCCAGAGAGAAATTTCTCAATTGTGAAGCTGGGGAGCCTCATCTGTGTCCCAAAATCGGTGAGAAAATGCTCAGTGGACCTGCTGTAATGAGCATCCATTGAGGGCTGATTTCCTCTGATGCAGCTGTGTATGATTCATCATAAAGTCCAGAAGGGTGCTGTTGTCAAGGGTAGAGGTGGCTGTGGTCAAGGGTAGAGGTGGCTGTGGTCAAGGGTAGAGGTGGCTGTTGTCAAGGGTAGAGGTGGCTGTGGTCTCTGTAACTGCCCAATGCGTTCATTAAACGTTCATGAGGAAATTGTTTCGTGGTCGGTGTTGATGCCTCTGAATTAAAATGCCTTCCTACGTGCTGACCCCATTGTGGATTCAGTAGACGGTGAGATTTGTTATACGAACCGTGGTGGTAGACAGGCATGTCTTTTCAAGAAAATGAATATTTACATGTAATCCTGCAGTGTTTTTCATAAATACAATTTATAATAAAAACACAAGACAATTGTCTAGAGTCAGACTTCACTGACAAGAGAAGTGTTTGAAATTGCGTTTTATTAAAAAAAAACAAAAAAAAAGTAGTTGTTCTTAACAGATTTTCTCTTTGAAGTTTGGTTATCTTCTTGCGTTTCTATCCGTTACATCTGTGCTGAGGGAAAGTTTTTAGAGTGAAGAACAGCTGACCTCATGTCTTCTGTCCTCAGAAGGGTTTTCGCGAAGATGCTATTGCTGATGGATTAATATCTTTGCTGCTGTAAAGGTAAGAGCCCTTAGGGAAGGAGTGAGGTGAAATGAGGTTCAGGACAGATAATTTGGCACAGGATGTGTCCCTCAGGCTCCCTGGTTTTGGAGTCCAATCTCTTATCGAGCTTTTGGTCCTTCGCTCACTCTCGTCGGGATGTTGTCGATAAATCCGGCTGCACACCTACCTTTGAATAATGTTGTGGTGTGTCATGTGTGAGCGTGAGCTGTATGTGGGACTGTCTTCACAGCCAGCCTTGACACCTGCTTTCCTCTAAACGGATCACCTGTCTGAATCGGCTGTCGTGGGCAAGAACAAAAAAAGGGAAACCCTTGAGGAAAACTTTAGTGAAAGTTTTTTTTTTTTACTTTGCATAGTAGTTATGTGAATAATGTATTCAGGGCACGTGTAATGGAAGCAGTCAGCAGACTGTCAGCCTTTATGGAACAGAACGTCAGACAGTGAAGTGGACTAATGCCGCCCCTCGTCTCTTTCTGAACTCAGCACATGAATAATTTCACATCCCCTGATATCTGCAGGAGACCGTTTTACATGCACCTGCAGGCTCTGTCCTGAGATGTTCTGCTGATTGCACCAGGGACTAAGCTGATGGACGCGGTTGTGTCGGCATGGACGGCTTCGAAGTACGCTTGCTAAGACACGTGGATTCCATGTGAGGCTGGCGTGGGTTTGGGGACGGGGGATGGGGGACAGAATTGTGCCGTGTTGTTCTTTGCTTCTGCTGGATGGTGTGCTGAGAGTGGTTGTGATTAAATCTGTGTGTGTGTGTGTGTGTGTGTGTGTGTGTGTGTGTGTGTGTGTGTGTGTGTCTCTATTGAGAGTCAAGATATTTATAATTGAAGTTGAGAATGTATAAAAAACACAGTTTTTTTTACT